>JAEIFU010000756.1:0-100448 GCA_018904235.1 Lordiphosa stackelbergi | reverse complement strand
AATGCAGCTGCTAGCTGTGCGATTAAAGCTGACTTTGTGCCCTGTGTCGGCAGACCAAGTTTTCGCACCATATTTTTATCTCGGGCAATTTTAGATCGCACAAATTCATGACACTTCCATTATGATAGGAAAAATTGTTTTTATTTAGTTTGTAAGGCTTGTAAGCGATAATTCTGTAACCACTTCTGAATTTGTAGGGAGAGGACCAGAGCCGAATAAAAGACGTGTATAGCCTCTGCGTCACTCTAAGAATGGCGCTCGTCGCTTTTATTGATGCTCGTCAGAGCGATTGAGAGAGAGTATCGTTAAGTCTGTTCTTTGAACGAACTTGACGATGTATTTACAGTTACTTAAGACTACTTACAGTTATATTGCACAGTGGGTCTTATATGTTATTTATTACTACAGTTGGAAGTAGTTGGATGTAGATGGATTAAGTTATGGATTAAGTTGGATATTGTTGGATTTATTAAGGTTCAGTCGGAAGTAGTTGGATGTGGTTGGATTTTGTTGGGATGAGTTGGAAGTAGTTGGATTTAGTTGGATGTAGTTAAATTTATTTAGGTTCAGTTGGATGTAGTTGGATTCACTTAGGTTTAGTTAGATGTAGTTGAATTTTTTTAGGTTTAGTTGGAAGTAGTTGGATGAAGATACGGAAGATTTGGAAACAAGTAGTACTAGTCATGTTGAAAATATCAATACAGAAACTTTTGAAGAAAATATGTTAAATGAAGAATCAACTGAAAATCATCAAAACGAAAATTGTAAAAATAAATGTAAATATGGCCAAAGCAATATTGTAACTCGAAGTATGTCAAAGAGTATCAGGAGATCCTCAACGTCAGGACGGCCGAATTGTAGTAATAAATAACATATAAGACCCACTGTGCAATATAACTGTAAGTAGTCTTAAGTAACTGTAAATACATCGTCAAGTTCGTTCAAAGAACAAACTTAACGATACTCTCTCTCTCAATCGCTCTGACGAGCATCAATAAAAGCGACAAGCGCCATTCTTAGAGTGACGCGCAGAGCATATACACGTCTTTTATTCGGCTCTGGTCCTCTCCCTACACAACTAAATACATCTACATCCAACTACTTCCAACTAAACCTAAATAAATCCAACTACATCCAACTTAATCCAACTACATCCAAGTCAACCTAAATAAATATAAAAACAACCAACTGAACCTAAATAAATCCAACTACATCAAACTTAATCCATTTACATCCAATTGAACCTGAATAAATCCAACAACATCCAACTAAATCCAACTACATCCAACTACATCAGCAAGACCAAAGCTCTTCCAAAAATAAATTCCTAAATATACATCTTGTTTTAGCGCTGGTATAAGAAAGAATTCAACATTGTGTGACATTCCGGTAGGTAATCAAAGAGTTCAATATACCGACTACTGAACAAAGGCCTCCATCAGCTGTTTTGACATTTCCTGAACAACTTCGTGATTATTGTAAGGCTTTTGATTGTAATGCTAGGATTAGGATTTGATTGTAATTCACGAAGTTGTTCAGGAAATGTCAAAACAGCTGATGGAGGCCTTTGTTCAGTAGTCGGTATATTGAACTCTTTGATTACCTACCGGAATGTCACACAATGTTGAATTCTTTCTTATACCAGCGCTAAAACAAGATGTATATTTAGGAATTTATTTTTGGAAGAGCTTTGGTCTTGCTGATCAAATTTTAAGTCCAACTGTGTCCGAATTGGATGTAGGCGACTCAGATAGCGAAGTTGGTTGTCCAAAACTTCATAATCTTTTGTCAGAAGACCAAGCTAAATTATCTGCTGTGATAAAAATGTTTCCATCTTTCGAACATGAAGGATTGGGTAGAACTAGCGTTATTTCTCATTCTATAGACGTGGGAAGTACCAAGCCTATAAAGCAACGGCATTGGCCAATCTCCCCTGCTCGTGAGAAGTTAATGTTCGCTGAGATAGACCATATGTTAGCTCTAGATGTCATAGAAGAATCTAACAGCCCGTGGAGTAGCAATTGTGTTTTGGTAGAAAGAGAAGGCAAATTTCGGTTGTGCTTAGACTCACGCGAAATAAATAAGCATATACGGAAGGACGCATACCCCTTACCACATATCGATGGGATATTGGGTCGCTTGCCTCCTGCCTGTTATATTAGTGGATTGGACATGAAGCACGCGTTTTGGCAAATTCCTTTAGAGGAACAATCGCGCCAATATACTGCATTTACCATCCCTAACAGACCACTTTACCAATACAAGGTTATGCCTTTTGGCCTCACAAACGCTCCACAGACTATGTGTAGATTAATGGATCAGGTAATCCCACCACATCTACGCAACAGAGTCTTTGTCCATTTAGACGACTTACTTGTATAATCGGATGATTTTGACACTCACTTGCTTCTGTTGCAGGAGATAGCTTTGTGTTTACGTAAAGCAAACATAACTATTAATGTGAGCAAGTCAAATTTTTGTATGAGAGAAATAAAATACCTCGGATTTATCATTCGCGATGGACAGATCAAAACGGACCCTCACAAAATTCGGGCTATAAACGTGTTTCCTGTCCCGGTGACTGTTAACAGGCTGGTATCGACGTTTTGTCGAGAATTATGCCGCCTTAAGTTGTCCCTTAACAGATTTGTTAAAGAAACAAAAATCTACGTTTATATGGACTGATGAGGCAACTAACGCATTTAACGAATTAAAAAGTCGTTTAACGTGCGCTCCTATTTTGATCACTCCAAATTACTTGCAAAGATTCATATTGCAGTGTGGCGCGAGCTCCTACGGAATTGGCTGTGTATTATCACAAGTAAATAAGCAGGGGTGTAGAAATGCCAATCGCTTGTATGTCGGCAAAGCTTACTAAGGCCCAAAGGAACTATTCCGTTACGGAGTTGGAATGCTTGGCCGTCATAAAAGGCATTAAAAAATTTCGCCCGTATATCGAAGGACAAGAATTCCTTGTTGTAACTGATCATGCTTCATTGCAATGGCTCATGCGTCAGAAAGATCATTCTGGTCGATTAGCTCGGTGGGCGATCCAGTTACAAGGCTTTGATTTTACCATAGAGCATAGAAGGGGATCCTTAAATGTTGTCGCTGACACATTGTCAAGACAGAATGAACTGTCAATCGACAAATTTTCTGAATCTGGACCGATTATAGATCTTTCGTCCGAACACTTTCGTAGTCCTGAATACCTAGATCTTATAGACCGTGTGCAAAAGAACCAAGCTCAATTACCAGACTTAAAGGTTATTGATGGATACGTCTACAAGAGAAATGAGATGTCTTCGGGCAACGCAGAACAAGAGTTTAAATCGTGGAAATTGTGGGTTCCCTCTGCACTTGTCAACCAAGTGTTAGAGAAGGCTCATGATTCTCCAACTGCTTCACACTGTGGCATGGGCAAAACCGTCGAGAAGTTAAAGCGTTATTTATTTTGGCCTCGAATGATTGTCCAAATTCGTGAGTACATTAAGAACTGTTCCGTTTGCAGGCAGACAAAAAGCCCAAATATGGTTTTAAAACCGCCAATGGGAAATCTGATCGTTGCTGATAGGCCGTTTCAAAGGCTGTATCTAGATCTGCTAGGACCTTATCCGCGCTCGAAATTAGGAAACATCGGATTGTTAATTGTGGTTGATCAGTGCACAAAATTTCACTTCTTGTGTCCGCTGAAGCGTTTTACTTCACCGAAAATTTGCGACTTCTTGCTAAATTCTGTATTTTATACTTTTGGAGTACCCGAATCTGTTTTAACAGATAACGGCTCGCAATTTCGCTCTGGATATTTCGAAGCATTTCTCACGCGTTTTTCATTTAAGCATATATGCACCGCAGTATACTCACCGCAAGCAAATGCCAGTGAGCGGCTGAACAGATCAGTTTTAGCTGCGATCCGTGCTTACATCGGAACTGATCATATGTGTTGGGACCAAAAGTTGAATGAAATTAATGGAGCACTTAGATCTAGTATTCATAGTAGCACTAAATATTCTCCATGTTTTCTAACTTTTGGCCAAAACATGATATTGAATGGCAAGGACTATAATCTTCTTAGGAAGCTAGGTATGCTTAGTGATGATACAAAATTGAGTACCCCTGATGCGCTACAATTGGCGCGACATCAAGCAAAACTCAATGTTTCAAACGCGCATCAAGCTAACGCTCGAATCTACAACTTAAGAAGTAGATCAATTCAACTAAAAGTAGGAGATGAGGTGTATGCACGTAAATTCTCACAAAGCAATGCTAGCAAACGGTTCAGTCAGAAACTCGATCTCGTGTTTGGGAAAGCTAAAGTTATTCGCAAAGTAAGCCCGATTTACTACGAGTTGGCTAACGAGCTAGGGAAAAGTATTGGTGTCTACCATTTAAAGGATATTCAGACAAAATAGTACACTGTCCTTTCCAGATAAAGACCACTACGATGAACTTTAATGGCTTTATCTGTGGTTGTAGTGTCCAGTATTAAACAAAATAATAACAATTTCCAGTAAGTTGTTATTGCTTAATAATTTTATTGGATTCGGCATATAAATTGTGTTTGGCCAAAGTTTCGCCTTTGAACCTTTGACTCCGCTCCTGTGTTGGTTTGCTTTTAGTTGTCTGTCTGTCTTCTGCAGTGACTCTCTCTCGCTCTCTCTCTGCATTGCTCTCGCATACGCATCATACGACTGGAAGGAGACCGTTTGAAAGCTCACTTCTAGCTCTGGCTAGGCTAACAAGCGGAGAAAATCAAAGCACACGATCTTTTCTGTTTAATCAATGCAAGCGACCAGACGTGTTCATAGTTAAAACTATCTATATAAATTGTGACTACAATTTAGTCTCCAATTGTTTAAAGCCATATCGGCAGTGGAAGACCTGTGTGAAATTTCGAGAAAACTGAGCAACGACGATACCTAGGTTGCCGGCGTCTGGTCAGGCGCTGCGCTGT
This sequence comes from Lordiphosa stackelbergi, assembly GCA_018904235.1. Taxonomy (NCBI): domain Eukaryota; kingdom Metazoa; phylum Arthropoda; class Insecta; order Diptera; family Drosophilidae; genus Lordiphosa; species Lordiphosa stackelbergi. The sequence goes on along the minus strand of JAEIFU010000756.1, from coordinate 95,494 downwards.
ACGCTTTTCAACCAATAACCTTTGTCAACGTCGGTAACCTCACCTAAAACGGTATACGTGACCTCTTATATACATATATTCGACTTGCTGGATTCAGTGAAGTGCCGCGTGGCAAAGCCCATGCGTCAGGGAACATAACCTCTATCCTCATCACCGATCGGATGGCTTGGCGTGCGGTAGTTCAACTTAACCCTACAACAACAGCGTTCATCAGAAACATTTACCAATAATTCTGCCTGCCGCTGCTCCGCCTTATCCCCTACAATTCGGCATATTTGGTCTGAGCAACATATTGTTGGGTGTGACTTTTTGATCGATGTGTGCGTTTCCGTTTGCACAGAACTCTTTTGCATTTGGCAGTTTTTCCTTAACTTGAGTTTTATCCATTTTCCTTCAATATTCATAATCTAACTTTTTTTCGTAGAATTTAAGTAACGTTAATCAATCATTAATTTATCAGACTCCCTTTTTTGAAAATTACTCTAGCCAATAGTATGCAAACATATATATTATTTAATTCCCTGAAACTTTAGCAGCAGTTCATTGGTACCAACGAGCTCGGCGATGGATTTGTACGTGTGAGTAACACTTAATTGATTTGCATACAGATATATATATATGTTTACATTTTTTTGCTGAGGTTAAAACTGAATTATAACCTGTTTCTTTTTATTACATCCTGAGGGATTCTATAAGATTTTTGTTTGATATTCATTGCCATGATAAGCATTTATTTGGAATTTAACGTAATGTATTATATAATTGATTTCGTTCATGAAAGAATTTGATTTAATTTGATAAAAATGAATTTGTAATAAACTTTGAAATCGGCATGAGTACGCCATGATGAAAGAATATCGAGTGTAAACGACTTTGGGGCAATTTTTAATATCGCTCAATAATTGCCATGTAACACCATGTCCATATAACAACAACGGTTGACTATTCTGCATAACTAATCCGCGTTTCGGGAATTAGTTGAGAGTTTCCTTTTATTTTTGATTTGTTTATATTTTTTTTATATGAAATAGATTCTGTCTTTCGTGCACTAAATTTTATTATAAACAATGAGCTAAGGAATTTATAGGAATAGGAAGAACCCCGACCCCATCCGGCGAGCTGAGCGCAGAGCGCAGTACAGTGCACGAACCTCCGATTTCCTTTCCTGGCGAGGCTGCATACGAAGAACACAAGCAGCTACTACACCCATTGGTCATTACAGAATCTCAAGTCGACTCGTAAGTCTTCATTAAAGACTCCATTGCAATTGGCCTCCTCGTGGTGTTCCCTGGATACCGATTAAAATACATATATTACTTACATACACCTGTGCTTACAACAATATTAACAAATATTGGAACAATTAAAATTATTAAATTATTTTCATTAAAATATTATTAAAAATAAAAATGAAGATTTGTATATTGTTCCACACAGGTGAATATATGTATATGTGTGTATATATATCGGTAACTAATTCGAGCGGCGACTTTTAAATAAAGAAAATATTAAAAGAAACAAACATACATACAAATATATACAACTAGATCATTAAATAACAACAATAAACCAAATTCATAACCAGTGTCCGGAAAAAAATATCAATAAAAAATGTAAACAAAACAAAGCCAATCAGCTGTTTTTGTTTCTGCCCGCTCCCGCACCCTAAAAAGCATTCGTCGGTAGGGTATGCAGGCACCATCCGCTCGCATAACAACAATAACAGCTGACTTGATTTCTCAACCACAAAAGAGCAGTCGGTGTTTAAAGTGACACCGATTGCAATATGCCCTGTTCCTATCTCAGTAGATGAATTTTTATTCATTCGAATACATACATATATGCAAAACATTTCACTGCTGCCACTGATTTGAATTTGTATTACCAGATACTGATGTGGATGTTAATATAGCATTTTGGACATTATGATGTTAAATTCATACATCGTTGGATGTTGCTCCGCGAGCCCTTATTAAATAAAATAGGTTTTCTAAGGGGTCTTGATTCAATTTCGCGGTTGATATATAAAATATTTTCGAGCTCCACACACTTTCAGCTAGTGCAAGTACAGAAGACATGCTCAAAATCATTCCGTCAATGCAATGCACTGCATGTGGATATTTAAATTCTCCAAAATACTTCCTCATTTCAACGAGGTACTTGTGCACGTTATTATTATTCTGCATTGCACATCTATATGGATTTCTTTCATATAAAACATGGCTATTGAGGCAATCAAATAGCTAATTTATTTTTTCTATAAAATTTGCCGTAGCTTCTGCGCTATTTCGGCATTCAACAAATCCGCCAGAGTCAATCACTGTTCGTATTGCGGCCGCAACAGTGTGGCTAAATATTTGTGTAGCATATTTAACTTTCATTTTTTCAAATGAATTTGGATTAATATGCTTGGCAGTTAATTTGGGACAAAGTCGTGTTGAGTTTCTTCACTCAATCTGGTACAATTTCTTTATTATATCCCAAGATACTTCGCCATCAGGCGTAATTAAATTGTTCTTCATTATTATATTTCTTAATGATTTTATAAGATGTGGGGCATCAAATATTGTAAATATTTCTTTTTCATTAACATTAAAACTCGGCTTGTTTATGTTAACTCCCCATTTTTTGAAAGCTGCTCTATTATTTGAGCCTTGATCGCATATTATAGCTCGTACGTTAAGCCCCAAAGTTTGCATAACTCCAATGTTTGCTTCAACTTTGCTCATGAGGGCTTCATGTTTAATACCGTTAGCCGAAACAGTATAACTTATAGCGTACTTCCAATTTTCAAATAATTTTCTAGCCATAAAAACGCATACTTGCTGCCCCAAGAAACGTGTTCTTTTTTCGCCATCGTTTTCAAATCCTTGAATTTCATCGAGTGCGGTATTATATTGCAGTCCTTTTTTTATTTTTATTTCATCACATAAGATAACTGCTTCTTTACCTTTCTCACTCATTTCACCAACAATTCTCTGAAGGTTTTCTAATAAATCAGGTTGAAATCCTGGCGTCATATTTTTAAACAAAGCCCATCGAGACAACGTACTTTTCGACGGAAGTTTTGAATTTAAAACATCCCGCATATATTCGTATGTTCGGGATAAATAAAAGTTTATATTTTGGGCTATTACTTTTTCTGCGTTGTTGTAAGAATTTGATTTTTTAAGTAGCATTTTGCATATAGTTTTTGCCTCTTCAGAAACATGAGGCATTTTATTTATAATATTAAATATATTTATGCACTTTTTCTTGCTATTTCTCGTACTCTTGCGCTTCATCGCATTTTTCATTAGAATATTAGCTCTTCTTAATTTCTCAATTTTTTTCTTTATAAGTCTTTATTGCAAGAAACATCTCGTAATTTTTGTTTCTATAAAACATCTAATTTTCTTCCCTTTTCTGGCAATAAGAACAATTTCCTAACTGCGGTGCACTAGGAGTAACTAAATTAGAAGGGCTAACATGTAACTGCTGGGCATTAGGAGTTTCTAAATCAGAAGAGCTAACATCTAACTTCGCTGCTTCTAAATTTAAAGGGCTAACATCTAAACTATTAGAAAATTTAGTTAATCTAATTGGGTTTACATAAATGCCAATTGGTTCTGCCGCCCCATCATCATTGAATTCAAATTGTTCACAAGGAACAGTACTGTCCGGACGCAAAAGGAAGTTGTCAGTTAAATTTAAAGTGGGTACGGCATTGCTTTTAAGCCTATTTAGCCCAATATATTTTCTTTCGAAATGTCTATTACAAATCACCGCACAGAAGCATAATCAAAAGCGAAGTGAAAAATGCTTGACTTTTTCTATCGAATGGCGCGTAAAAGGCGCGTGCAAATGAATGCATAATGCGCGCCAAGCTTGTAATCAAAACAAACTAAACAAAAACAATAGAATTGGCGCGCATGTTATCAGTCGGCCTATTGTTTGCATTGCCAAAAACAACATATTATAGAAATAGCAAAGGCAAAAAAAACAAACAATTTCTCGTTAAAACCATTACAACGTAAAAAGCGTTTAATATTAATAACTGATGTGAGACACGTTAACATAAAAAACAAAAAAATTTCTCAAAACCCACTTTTCGACCGATAGTTCCTATACACTAAGATATAGTCATCGATTTTGACCAATACTTAAATCTGTAAAAGCGTTTAATATAATAATCGGTGATGTGAGACACGTTAACATTAAAAACAAAAGTTTTTCTCATTAAAACCCACTTTCGACCGATAGTCCTATGACACTATAAGATAGTCATCCGATTTGACCAAAACTTAAATCTGTGTAAAAGCGTTTAATATTAATACGGTGATGTGAGACACGTTAACATTAAAAACAAAAAAGTTTTTCTCAAGACCACTTTTCAACCGATAGTTCCTATCGCTTTGTCATCCTCGGTCGGTCCGACATTACAGTGTCGTAAAAGAAGACTCTGTCAAAATTTCAGCTCGATAGCTTTAAAACTGAGAGCTAGTTCGCGTAGAAACAGCAGACGGACGACGGACAGACGACGGACAGACGACGGCAGACAGACGGACGGACAACTCAACGACTCAGCTCGTCGTCGTAGAATATTCGTGCAAACGAGCATTAAACATAACAACTTTCAGAACAAGTGTCCTAAAAAATGTAAACAAAACAAAGCCAATCAGCTGTTTCTGTTTCTGCCCGCTCCCGCTCCCCTAAAAAGCATTCGTCGGTAGGGTATGCAGGCACTATCCGCTCGCATAACAACAATAACAGCTGACTTGATTTCTCAACCACATAAGAGCAGTCGGTGTTTAAAGTGACACCGACTGCAATATGCCCTGTTCCTATCTCAGTAGATGAATTTTTATTCATTCGAATACATACATATATGCAAAACATTTCACTGCTGCCACTGATTTGAATTTGTAAACAAATATGAAATGTATGCTGAAACATTAAGAAATATATTATAACATATAACATTCTTATTTTTACCATTAACCCAATAGTGAATATGCCCATATTGTTAGGGTACCTAGTATGAAAAGTACCAAAAGACCAAATATTCTTGCTGGGTCGAAATGAAATGATCGCGCACATGCACCCGTGTACGTGAATGCATGAACACGCATACATATAAAGCGCATATTCAAGCGCAGAGCAACCTTCTTGAAGATGCGCCACTCTGCGACTGAACGAGCGAACTCTCGCAATCAGTGTGCGTCATAAGAATGAGAGAGCGAAGAGAGAGAGAGAGCCGCGAGAGAGCGACGTGGCCCGCCGCTAACGGGACTGGGGCCTGTCGCTAAGAAATTTTTGTGTCCATTTTCGTTGTATAAAATGAGTGGAGTATTTTTATAATACATGGAAGAAACATGTACATCTAACGTAGTTGGATGTAGTTGGATTTAGTTAGGTTGGAACTAGTTGGATTTATTCAGGTTCAGTTGGATGTACAATAGTTGGATTAATTTTGATGTAGTTGGATTTATATAGGTTTAGTTAGATGTAGTTGGATTTATTTAGGTTTGGTTGAAAGTGGTTGGATTTAGTTGGATGAAGTTGGATTTGTTTAGGTTCAGTTGGATGTAGTTGGATTTAGTTGGATAAAGTTGGATTTATTTAGGATTAGTTGGAAGTAGTTGGATGTAGTCAGATTTAGTTGGATGTAGTTTGATTTATTTAGGTTCAGTTGGATGTAGTTGGATTTATTTAGGTTCAGCTGGATGTAGTTGGATTTGTTTAGGTTTAGTTGGAAGTAGTTGAATTAAGTAGGATGTAGTTGGATTTATTTAGGTTCAGTTGGATGCAGTTGGATTTATTCAGGTTTAGCTAGAAGTAGTTGGATGTAGTTGGATTTAGTTAGGTTTACTTACATGTAGTTGGATTTATTTAGGTTAAGTTGGAAGTAGTTGGATGTAGTTGTATTTAGTTGGAAGTAGTTGGATGTAGATAGATTTAGTTATAGATTTAGTTTGATATTGTTGGATTTATTTAGGTTTAGTCAGAAGTTGTTGGATGTAGTTGGATTTAGTTGGGATGAGTTGGATTTAGTTGGATGTGTAGGATTTAGTTATGGATTTAGATGCATATTGTTGGATATATTTAGGTTTAGTCGGAAGTAGTTGGATGTGGGTGGATTTTGTTGGATGTAGTTGGATTTAGTTGGGATGTGTTGGATGTAGTTGGATTTAGTTGGATGTAGCTAAATTTATTTAGGTTAAGTTGGATGTAGTTGGATTTATTTAAGTTTAGTTAGATGTAGTTGGATTTTTTTATACACTTGAAAAGTGTATTATAATTTTGCCCAGAAGTTTGCAACGCATAGAAGGAATCATCTCCGACCACATAAAGTATATATTCTTGATCAGCATGACGAGCTGAGTCGATTAAGCTTTGTCCGTCCGTCTGTCCGTCTGTCCGTCCGTCCGTCTGTCCGTCTGTCTGTTTCTACGCGAACTAATCCCTCAGTTTTGGAGCTATCGAGCTGAAACTTTGCACAGAGTCTTCTTTTTACTGCACGCTGCTAATATGTCGGAACCGACCGGATCGGATGACTACTTCTTGTAGCTGCCATACAAATGTTCGTTCGGAAAATGGATTTTAGTAAAAAAAACTGTTTTGTTCTCAATATTACTGCTCTCAAACACGGTCATGGGTAATAAGTCATGTTTTTAAGCTGATTTGCGAAGTATGGTCGAAGTCTCTAACCGTTGAGACAAGCTATTTCAAGTGTATCAAAACTTCGGTACAGACGAAGTTAGCTTTGCCTTTCTCGTTTTAGGTTTAGTTGGAAGTAGTGGGATGTAGTTAGATTTAGTTGGATGAAGTTGGATTTATTTAGGTTAAGTTAGATGTAGTTGGATGTAGTTGGGTTTAGTTAGGATAAGTTGGATGTAGTTGGATTTGGTTGGATGTAGTTAGATGTAGTTGGATTTATTTAGGTTCAGTTGGATGTAGTTGGATTTATTTAGGTTTAGTTGGATCTAGTTTGATTTATTTAGGTTTAGTGTAAAGTAGTTGGATGTAGTTGGATTTATTTAGGTTTAGTTGGATGTAGTTCGATTTACTTAGGTTTACTTGGAAGAAGATGGATTTAGTTGGATGTAGTTGGATTTATTTAGGTTTAGTTGGAAGTAGTTGGATGTAGTTGGATTAAGTAGGATGTAGTTGGATTTATTTAGGTTTAGTTGGATGTAGTTGGATTAATTTAGGTTAAGTTGGAAGTAGTTGGATGTAGATGGATTTAGTTGGATGTAGTTGGATTTATTTAGGTTCAGTTAGATGTAGTTGTATTTTTTTAGGTTTAGTTGGAAGTAGTTGGATGTAGTTGGATTTATTTAGGTTAAGTTGGAAGTAGTTGGTTGTAGTTGTATTTAGTTGGAAGTAGTTGGAAGTAGTTGGATTAAGTTGGATGTAGTTGGATTTATTTAGGTTCAGTTGGATGTAGTTGGTTTTATTTAGGTTTAGCTAGAAGTAGTTGGATGTAGTTGGATTTAGTTGGATTTAGTTGGATGTAGTTGCATTTAGTTAGGATAAGTTGGATGTAGTTGGATTTATTTAGGTTTAGCTGGCAGTAGTTGGATGAAGTTGAATTTATTTAGGTTCAGTTGGATGTAGTTGGATTTATTTATGTTTAGTTAGATGTAGTTGGATTTATTTAGGATTGGTTGAAAGTAGTTGGATGTAGTTGGATGAAGTTTGATTTATTTAGGTTCAGTTGGATGTAGTTGGATGTTGTTGGATTTAGTTGGATGTAGTTGGATTTATTTAGGTTTAGTTGAATGTAGTTGGATGAAGGTGGATTTTTTTAGTATTAGTTGGAAGTAGTTGGATGTAGTCTGATTTAGTGGGATGTAGTTTGATTTATTTTTGTTCAGTTGGATGTAGTTGGATTTATTTAGGTTCAGCTGGATTAAGTTGGATTTATTTAGGTTTAGTTGGAAGTAGTTGGATGTAGTTGGATTAAGTAGGATGTAGTTGGATGTAGTTATTTAGGTTCAGGTGGATGTAGTTGGATTTATTTAGGTTAAGTTGGAAGTAGTTGGATGTAGTTGTATCTAGTTGGAAGTAGTTGGATGTAGATGGATTTATTTAGGTTTAGTTGGATGTAGTTGGATTTAGTTGGATGTAGTTGGATTTAGTTAAGTATTGTTGGATGTAGTTGGATTTAGCTGGATGTAGTTGGATTTATTTAGGTTTAGTTGGATGTAGTTGGATTTAGTTAGGAATAGTTGGATGTAGTTGGATTTATTTAGGTTTAGCTGGAAGTAGTTGGATTTAGTTGGATGTAGTTGGAGTTAGTTAGGATTAGTTGGATATAGTTGGATTTAGTTAGGATTAGTTGGTTGTAGTTTGATTTAGTTGGATGTAGTTGAATTTATTTAGGTTTGGATGTAGTTGGAGTTCGTTTGATTTATTTAGGTTAAGTTGGAAGAAGTTGGATGTAGTTGTATTAAGTTGGAAGTAGTTGGATGTAGATGGATTAAGTTGGATGTAGTTGGATTTATTTAGTGTTTAGATTTAAACTAAACATGGGACGAGACTTCGAGCCACAATCAGCGTCAGAGGTCATTAATACATGCAGCAGCCGATCATAAACAAGTCATCTCTAACATTAGATTAATTTACGGTTTGACAAGGGTCGTGTATTTGAAGAGCACCACCATCCGGTGGCTGCTAATTAAAGATGCATCGTGTGTGACAATATGTATTCTTATCACATACGCATGCACCACTCTTGCGACCAACGCAGGCAACTTACATCAATTTGTTTTACGCACACATTGTTAGATTAGAATATTTATAAGGAAAAAATCTTAATAAAAAGAGAACTCATTCGCCAGAGTGAGTCAGTACAAATTCAAACTGACAACCGTGCTCACTTAAAGGTGTATAATCCTATACATTTTTTGGTCCTTCGAACCGACAAGATTTACTTGAAAGACTAGTAGATCAGTGCAGTGTAAAGCGTTTTCCGTGGTTTAAGACAACAGAATCAGTGGTTTTTAATTAAAAAACTGTAAATTAATACAACAGGGTCTACTTGGTGACCTAATTAAAAACATTTTTCAAACGCTAAACTAAAAAAAAAAAACTAAATCTCCATAATGCTGTCCACGAAGGTGCTGGAATTGATGAAGATGCAGGCGGAGATCAAGAAAGATCTCCACAAACTCATCAAGGAAAAGGCAGATGTTAGAGCAATCGATGAAAGGGTAGAGAAGTTCAATGCGAACCATTCATTGTTGCTCAAATTTGGAATTGTCGATCACGAATATTTCAATGATGCAGTTTTCGAAAACACGATGGGGCGAATCAAGGCCTACAAAGAATCATGTTTGAAGATCGAATTGAAAGACGAAGCAATAGGTGAAATTGCCGGGGGATCGAAAGCAATTGAAACGCAGCAAACAAGGAACTTAAATACTCGGGAAAATGATACGGACAGCATTCGATCTACGAGTTCAGTAGACGAATGGGTGGTCCAGCTGGATACCATTGGAGAGTGCTTGAAGCTGGCTATTGATGAAGCCTCAAAAAACTTCGAGACATTAACTCAGTTCCAACTCGTTAAGCCAAAAACAAAAATTAAGGTATTGTTGGCGGAGTTGGACGAGGTGCATAAGAAGCTGATAACAACGTACAATGTCAGCGCTTTTGAAAGCGATAAGATTCGCGATCTACGAATTGATGCCATTACAATAATGGACATGCTGGATATCAAAATGCAGCATATAGTTGAATCAAAGGATGTGAAGCCAGATCCGACTTCAGCAGTTTTGCCAACTATACCAGTTATCCAGATACCGCAATTCTCAGGAGACCCAGACGAGTGGAGAGCATTCTGCCAATTATACAATACGAGCAGTTTATTCATAAAAATCAGGATATCAGCGATGTTCAGAAGTTGAATTATCTGAAGTCGTACCTCAAGGGAGAAGCAGCAATGGTAGTGGGTCACCTACTTTAAGGCGAAGCTGACAATTACAAACTGGCCTGGGACTTAATTTACAAACGGTACGAAAATAATAGGAAAATTTTCAATAACCATTTGAACAAAATTTTGGAGCTGGAGCTGCTACGAATGACATCTCGAGAGGACATAGGCATATTTCTGGATACAGCAAAAAACTGCATTCATGCTGCCAAAAAGAAAGCTGATTTAAGTGACGAGTTAGATGTCATTTTTGCTCACCTTCTGCTGCGGAGATTCTCAACGGAAGTTCTTCAACTCTACGAGCAGCATATTAAATCAAAGAACCGGGAAATCCAATCATTAAAAGATGTGATGGAATTTATTGAGCACCTGTTCATATCGGTAAACCCAGTGCCAAAAGAAGTGGTTGTAATACAATCACAACAAAGAAATTGCCAATTCTGCTCTATGAATGGGCACGATGTGCTGAAGTGCCAAAAGTTTAGAGGAGCGTCGATTAATAAACGAATTGACTTTATCAGAAGACATCGTTTGTGCTATCGCTGTTTTGGTGCACATAGTCTGATAGACTGCAGGAAGCTTTGGAAATGCGGCAAATGCAACAAGAACCACAATACGTTGATTCATGAGGAACCAAAAAAGGAGAGTGTAAACTGTGTCAAGCAAAATGAGGGGCAGGAAACTCTATTGGCTACTGCTCTGATAAATGTCAAAGATTCGACTGGCAATTATCAAACGTTAAGAGCACTCATGGATGGAGGATCGCAAAGAACGATCATATCGGAGGAAGCAGTTCAACTTCTTAGGTTGCCAAGAAAAAAGGCAATGTTGGAAGTCCAAGGAATATTCTCAAATGGCATAGAGATTTCCAAGAACAGTGTACAACTAAAAATTAAGCCAAGATTCTCAAACAAATTTGAAACAGGCACTGAAGCGTTAGTGTTGTCAAAGCTACAAAGAGTCTTGCCCAGCAAAAATATTGACATTGATGTCAATAAAGATTGGAAAAATTGCAACCTTGCCGATCCCCATTTCAATAAAGCCAGCAGGATAGACCTAATTGTGGGCGCAGATTTGTTTCCGGCCATTATGATGGGTCAGGTGAAAACCATTCAAGGTACACTGGGCCAAAAAACCAAATTTGGCTGGATAGTGTCGGGAAACATTTCAAAGGCCAAACCAAATAAAATCATCGCTGCTGCAACAACAATTAACATTGACGATCTGGAAAGATTCTGGGAACTGGAGGAGGATGAAAATATCAAAACTAACGAGGAAGCAAGCTGCGAAGACCACTACAAAAATATTACAACTGTCGATACTGATGGGCGCCTTGTAGTATCAATTCCCTTTCGCAACGAGTTTGAGCTAGGAGACTCTCGCAGGCAAGCAGGAGCAAGGCATATTAGATCTGGACGAAGGATGCTCATTACGGCTAACAGGGGTGACTTTGCAGGCTCCTCAACATATGCAGTCATCATTTAAAGAGAACTACCCAACACAATTTGTAAAGGAAGCGGATGAATCCACTTTAAACAAAATACATCGGATGGGTCTCTTAAACGTGGACAACAAAAATGAGCTGGAGGAATTACACAAGAAGATTGAACGGCTCAACAAAGAAAAAGTTCATCTCGACCAACTGCATTTCTACACAACAAGTGGGCACTCATCGCTGGTCTTGGTGATAATATTGATACTTGTTGTCTTGGTGTACGCAAGAATGAAATGGGTTAATAACAAGCGATTGCTGGCGGTGACATTTTCTGGCCCCCCGGAAAATGTTTAGATTTAAACTAAACATGGGACGAGACTTCAAGCCACAATCAGCGTCAGAGGTCATTAATACATGCAGCAGCCGATCATAAACAAGTCATCTCTAACATTAGATTTAATTACGGTTTGACAAGGGTCGTGTATTTGAAGAGCACCGCCATCCGGTGGCTGCTAATTAAAGATGCATCGTGTGTGACAATATGTATTCTTATCACATACGCATGCACCACTCTTGCGACCAACGCAGGCAACGTACATCAATTTGTTTTACGCACACATTGTTAGATTAGAATATTTCTAAGGAAAAAATCTTAATAAAAAGAGAACTCATTCGCCAGAGTGAGTCAGTACAAATTCAAACTTACAACCGTGCTCACTTAAAGGTGTATAATCCTATACATTTAGGTTTAGTTGGAATTAGTTGGATGTGGTTGGATTTTGTTGGATGAAGTTGGATTTAGTTGGATGTGGTTGGATTTTGTTGGATGTATTGTAGTTGGATTTAGTTAGGAAGAGTTGGATGTAGTTGGATTTAGTTGGATGTAGTTGGATTTATTTAGGTTCAGTTGGATGTAGTTGGATTAATTTAGGTTTATTTAGATGTAGTTGGATTTAGTTAGAATTAGTTGGATGTAGTTGGAATTATTTAGGATCAGTTGGATGTAGTTGGATTTATTAAGGTTTACTTGGATGTAGTTGGATTTATTTAAGTTAAGTTGGAAGTTGTTGGATGTAGTTGAATTTAGTTGGAAGTAGTTGGATGTAGATGGATTTAGTTGGATGTAGTTGGATTTATTTAGGTTTAGTTGGAAGTAGTTGGATGTGGTTGGATTTTGTTAGATGAAGTTGTATTTAGTTAGGATAAGTTGGATGTAGTTGGATTTATTTAGGTACAGTTGGATGCAGTTGGATTTAGTTAGGATTAGTTGAATGTAGTTGGATTTAGTTAGGATTAGTTGGATGTAGTTGGATTTAGTTAGGTTTAGTTGGAACTAGTTGGATGTAGTTGGATTAAGTTTGATGTAGTTGGATTTATTTAGGTTTAGTTGGATGTTGTTGGATTTATTTAGGTTTAGATGGAAGTAGTTGGATGTAGTTAGATTTAGTTGGATGAAGTTGTATTTATTTAGGTTCAGTTGGATGTTGTTGGATTTGGTTGGATGTAGTTGGAATTATTTAGGTTCAGTTGGATGTAGTTGGATTTATTTAGGTTTACTTGGATGTAGTTGGATTTAGTTGGATGTAGTTGGATTTATTTAAGTTAAGTTGGAAGTTGTTGGATGTAGTTGAATTTAGTTGGAAGTAGTTGGATGTAGATGGATTTAGTTGGATGTAGTTGGATTTATTTAGGTTTAGTTGGAAGTAGTTGGATGTGGTTGGATTTTGTTAGATGAAGTTGTATTTAGGTAGGATAAGTTGGATGTAGTTGGATTTATTTAGGTTCAGTTGGATGTTGTTGGATTTATTTAGGTTTAGTTAGATGTAGTTGGATGAAGTTGGATTTATTTAGGTTTAGTTGGATGTAGTTGGATTTATTTAGGTTAAGTTGGAAATAGTTGGATTTATTAAGGTTCAGTTGGATGTTGTTGGATTCAGTTAGATGTAGTTGGATATATTAAGGATCAGTTGAATGTAATGGGATTAAGTTGGATGTAGTTGGATTTATTTAGGTTTAGTTTTATGTAGTTGGATTTTTTTAGGATTAGTTGGATGTAGTTGGATTGAGTTGGATTTACTTAGGTTTAGTTGGAAGTGGTTGTAGTTGGATTAAGTTGTATGTAGTTGTATTTATTGAGGTTTAGTTGGATGTAGTTGGATTTAGTTAAGATTAGTTGAATGTAGTTGGATTTAGTTAGGATTAGTTGGATGTAGTTGGATTTAGTTAGGTTTAGTTGGAACTAGTTGGATGTAGTTGGATTTAGTTGGATTTATTCAGGTGCCTTTAATTTGCCCAAATCAACTTAAATCGTTGCTTTAATTTTACCCACTGTCGGTGAGTGCTTTACTTTCTAGTTGTGCATCTTGGTGTTATTAAATTAATAAATACAAATAACACAGCGTCTGTCCTGTGTACTTTGTTTGTGTTTTGGTTTCGCTAACTTCGATTTGGCGGTTCCCCCGTTCCCCCTCTTAATAAAGGTTAGTGTGTGTTCGCTGTTGCATACTCTCAGAGTGCATCGCTCTCAATTGTTTTTGTTTTGGTTTTTTGCAAAAAAAGCTTTGAGCTTTGAGCTTTTGTACTCATTACACCGCTCTGAGAGTGAGTTATTGGTACGCGCTTTGATTTGCAAATCTCTTTTGATCTTGAACCCCCGTGGTAAATTTAGAAGAATGCCGTGCTGCAAAAAGTCTTGCTCAAAAAAGATGCACTTGAGTTGGACCAACTAAGGTTTGTTAATTGTTGGTTGTGCCAAAACATGATGCATAGTAAATGTGCTACACTAAGCGGGCGCGACCTCGACAAAATGTGCTCGCCTAAAAAGGGCTGTGGGTCATTAAGATGGTCATGCCCTACTTGCACAGAGACTCAATTTGATTTTTCTCGTATGAGCAATGACATGAGAAACAAATTTAATAGTCTGTACAAATTGAATAAGCAATTTACTAGCGAGTTTATCATCCAGTTCTGAGTTGCTTAGTGAATTTAAGTTTGAATCGCCGCCCGCGCGTCGGTTAGAGTCGCGGTCAGTTTTAGAACTGCCTCCTTCCGATGGTGGAAGTCGTCCGAATCTACTTCATCGGTGCCAGCTTCGCCTCAATGTTTGGACTTATCTCCAACCATTTCACTGTCCGCTTCACCAGGTACTATGCTGGCTTTATCTCCCTTGCCTCCTCCCTTGAATCAAGTTCGCTGGTAATATTGTTTTAAACTAAACCACCAATAGATTAGACTAGATCCTCCCAATTGCTCCTCCTGAACCTATGGAACCAATTGCCAGTGTTATTGTCCATCTCAGCCTCCTCCTCTAACTGTGATTGCACCACGCAAGCAAGTTTTCGTGTCTAGGTTGTCCCCTGAAACTACCTGCGAGAAAATTGCCGCTTATATCGCGAGCAAAACCTCAGCAAGTGTTTCGATTACAAAGTTTAACTTTGCCCAACCTCGTGATGTTGCTTCCTTCAACATAAGTGTTCCATCTGAAGCTTTTCCAATCATATGTGACCCAGAATTTTGGCTGCCAGATATGATTGTTCATGAGTTTAGGCCACGAAATCGAGTTAGGCCAATGCCCGTTAGCTTACCCTCTTCAAGTACATCTTCAAATGTAGGATCTAATTCTAAGAGGGTTTCAAAAAACTAGTTCCGTCCGTTTGTCCTCATATAGCCTATCAGAATGTTAGGGGTCTGTTATCAAAACTTTCTACCTTATTCCTAAATAGTGCTTCATTTGAGTTTGATATTATTGCATTTTCAGAGACTTGGTTAAATCAAACAATCTCTGATTCTGAAATATTGTCAAATGATTTTTTTATCTACCGGCATGATCGACCAGTACGCAGAGGTGGAGGTGTACTGATTGCAGTTAAATCCAGCCTCGATCAGAAATGATCAATGTTAATGTGCCTAGGGATGTTGAATTTGTTGCCGTAAAGGTATTTTTTCTAACATTCTCTTTATTTATTACCTGCTCCTATATCCCTCCATTTTCTGATAATCAAGTTTATATGCAACATATAGCTGTATTAAAGATGTTTTTACCCAATTAAGAGACATTGACTTAATGGTTGTTGTTGGTGATTTTAACCTACCAAAAATCACTTGGTCAAATTTTAATGGGTCTACTTATCTTGTACCATCAGCACATCTTGACTTTTTAGATAGTCTGTTGGACATGTCGTTTTTCAACTTAACGCAGTACCAAACAATTTAAATAAATTGTTGGATCTTGTTTTTGTCTCTGAAAGCGCGAATGTTGTTGTCTCTAGGTCTGCCCCTCTATCACTGCCCGAAGATATTTACCATCCTACTCTTGAAATCTCTATTTCAGTTATTGGACCTACCGCTTCGACTGTTATGATTTCTAATAAGCCTCGTCGTTGTTTTCGTAAAGGAAACTTTACGTTATTAAATCAACTTATTTGTGCAACAGATCGGACTCCTTTGTACGATGCGGTTGAATTAGACTTAGCTTTCACCTTTTTCTATGAATCTATTAATTCACTCTTAAATATCTGTATTCCTAATAGCGTTGCTTCTCCCGCGTCAGTTAATCCCCCTTGGTTCTGTCCTAGACTTTCTCATTTAAAAAATATTTAGGGTGTTCACCAGCTCTCGTAAAAGCGTAAAACAAAAAGCGTAAACTTCATAAGTTTACGACACAACAACAAAACACATAGAAAACAAGTGAGAAAGTCGGCCAAGCCCGACTATAAAATACTCTGTACCTGTCTCTCTCTCTCCCTTTCTCTATCTCCCTCTCTCTATCTCCCTCTCTCTCTTCCTCTTTCTCTCTTTCACTCTCTCTCTCTAAGATTGTGAGGCGTTGGTTGTGAAAGGGTGGGTGGGTGGTGGGGGAGGGGGGTGATTCACTTATTTGCTCATAACTTGAGAACCGCTCATCCGATCTTTATCATTTCTTCGGCAAATTGATACATATTACTAATGACTAACTATCTCTAGAAGGAACGAAACCTCTATCTAAAAAAACTGTGGAAGATATGACGTTTTTTCCAAATTGCGGGGGCGGGAGGGGGCGTGGAAAAAATTGAAAATAAACTTGATCTGCCTGCAAGTATAAGAAGCATTTGTCCCATACATGTCAAACCTCTATCTCTTACCATCTCTGAGATCTGTTTGTTCATACGGACGGACAGACGGACAGACGGACGAACAGACGGACAGACGGACATGGCTATATCGACTCGGCTGTTGATGCTGATCAAGAATATATATACTTTATAGGGTCGGAAATGATTCCTTCTCCCTGTTACATACTTTTGCACAAACTTAATATACTCTATGTACCTTCGGTACAGAGTATAAAAAAATTCATCTTGCATGGTTCGAACACACAACTTCCTGTTTATGAGTTATGCATACAGTGCTCTACGCCACTGAGGCGTCTGAAATCCTTTGTAAATATTAAGGGCAAAATGCGTAGCCTGTTAAAAACAACTGGTTTACCACAACAATTACTAGGGTAAATCACAAGGGGCGCTCACTAGCTCATGTGGGGTAAATTTACCATTTACGTTTTTACGAGGGCTGGTGTACACCCTAATTAAGTCTAGATGCTTCAAAAAATATAAACGTTCTGGTTCTGCAGTTGACTTTTCTAAATACTCAATTGCAAAATCGAACTTTACACTTTTCAATGCTGAGTGCTACAGGAAATATCTTGTCCGATGTAAAATTCAATTCGCAGAGGACCCTAAGCAATTCTACAGCTTTGTAAACTCTAAACGTAGGTCTTCTTCTTTACCTTCATCTTTTTTCCTGGGCGACCAAAAGGCTAACGATGACTGCACAGCCGTTGACCTGTTCGCCGACTTCTTTCAATCTACTTATTCCTCTACGCGCTTTACTAATACTTCTTATCATTATAACATTTCTTCTTCTAACTCGATAACTGCTCCCTCGATTTCCGAAAGCTCCTTACTTTCTCATTTAAAATCATTAAAATCTTCATACTCCCCTGGGCCTGACAACATTCCTAGTTGTGTGCTCAAAGAGTGTTGTATTTCTTTGTGCAATCCATAGCTTAAGCTTTTAAATCTTTCTTTAGAATCTGCTATTTTTCCAAATCTTTGTAAAGAATCCTATATTATTCCTCTTCATAAAAAAGGTGTGAAGTCTGATATATCCAATTATAGGGGAATAGCTAAACTATCCGCTATTCCAAAATTATTTGAACAGATTATAACCTCTTCCCTACAGCACTATTGTAAATCGATTTTATCACCTTTCCAACATGGATTTACAAAGCGTCGGTCAACTGCGACCAATTTACTGGAATTTACCTCAATGGTTAACGATGGATTCCTTTTAAAAAAACAAACTGATGTCATCTACACCGATTTCAGTAAAGCATTTGATTCTGTGAACCATGACCTGCTCCTCGTTAAACTTGATCGTTTAGGATTTCCATCCCCTTTTCTACTTTGGATTTCTTCCTATTTAAAAGATAGAACTCAAAAAGTTCTGCTTCTCTCTAACACGTCAAAGCCTGTCTTTGTCACTTCTGGTGTGCCACAAGGCAGTCACCTCGGTCCTTTGTTTTTTACTCTTTTTATTAATGATCTCCCCACAATAATTTCGAATTCTCGGATATTAATGTACGCCGATGATGTAAAACTTATTTTATCTTTCAACGACCCGATGCACTCCATCAAATTGCAAGATGACTTAAACTCCTTGCAGTCCTGGTGTCTGATTAATCAATTACACCTTAATTGCTCCAAGTGCATGTTCATGACTTTTCATCGTTGCAAGCCTTCGCTGGCTACCTATACGATTGGCAATGAACCCTTGGAACGAATTTCTACAGTCGTTGATCTTGGAATTCTTTTTGATCCCAAATTGAGTTTCAATCCTCATATCTCCTCTATTGTTAATAGAGCAAATGGTGTACTCGGATTCATTAAACGTTGGTCGAAAGAGTTTAATGATCCATATACCACAAGGCTTTTATACACTGCTCTAGTCCGTCCTATACTTGAATACTGCTCGTCCGTCTGGTGTCCGCAGTATAAAAAGCATATAGATCGTATTGAATCTGTTCAGAAGCAATTCTTGCTTTTTGCTCTACGTGGCTTAAATTGGGACCCTAACCTTCGTCTGCCATCGTACTCTAACAGACTCTTGCTTATTGACCTTCCTTCGTTAGCTAACCGTAGAACAGTATTAGGTGTTTCTTTTCTTCATAAACTAATTATTGGTGATGTAGATTCTTCTGAACTTTTAGGTCGCCTTAACTTCTCCGTTCCTTCTAGGCCAACCAGAAACTATTTTCCTTTAATATTGCCTATATGCACAACTGATTATGCAAAGCACGATCGATTTCGAGTCTTATGTCAAAATTATAATGATCTCTATCACCTGCTCTCGAAAGATCTCTCTCTCTTCTCTCTAAAAACATCTCTTTATATTTATCTTAGGGGAAATCTCTGACCTCTCCTGGCTGTGAGTAGGGGCATAGCTTGCCGGACTGGCTAAAAAATCTTCCCCCACCGGGTCAGAGATTTCTGTTTATTTAATTTTAAGTATATCTTATAAATTTTTTATTTTTACTTAGTTTTAAATTTCACTTTTAGATAGTACTTATTTTTTCCCTTTTCTAAAATTTTTTTCTCTTTTATCTGATTTATTTTAGTTTTATTATTTTATTATTTTTTCAAAAAATTAAATTCTCGGGGTTAACCCTTTAATTTTTGGGACTTATTAATAAAATTTTTAACTCTTATATTATTAAAATTTAATATTTAACAAAAAAATAAATATTAAAATATAAAAATAATTAATTATATAAATTATTAATATTAAAAAAAAATTAATTTAAAATTAATATATTTAAAAATAATAATATTTTTATCTCATTTTTTAAAATTTAAAATTTTGATTTATTTTCTAAACAATTTTTCGAATGAATCTATAACTTCATTTATACAGACTTTATATTTGATATTTGGTTATTGCTTTCATTGTTACATAATTTGTTTTCTTCAATTTTCTTCTCGCAATCAGACGTTGAGTCATTTAAAGTTGAATTTTGAAAACTCTCATTAAGAAATTCTTTTTGGCGCTTAAGCATGTCTGCAATGTGCTGCTTGTGCTATTTTTTTGGTCTGAAGTTAACTAAAAGTTTGAAATCTCGGGTCTAAGAACACGAGCCAATATTGGTACTGAACTCATAATAGAAGAACGTTTATCGAGACACTTAGATAGCAATAAAGGATGTTTTGCTGAAGATTTTAGAACAATTGCTCGACATGAAAACCAAGCGTAATAAAAATCACTTTGCAGTAATTGCGAATCTTGCAGCTTCAAAGAAGTTTTGATAAATTGGCTGCAGCAAATTACATATATTTTGAACTACGTTCCATTCAGAAGTTTTTAGGTGGAGCTCTTCAAAGAACTCTTAATGCAAAAATCTTTAAGAGTTAGTAAGCGCTCGCACATTTTAAAGGTTGAGTTCCATCGCGTTACACAGTCTAGCACTGGTTTTTTCAATTTTTCTATATGCAATAGATTTAAAATAGTGTGAGTACGGAGTTTCTTACAAAGTGTGCGAACTCTACTAATGTCAAACTGAACGTCCTTAAAAAAATCGTTAACTACTAAATTTAACGTGTGTGCAGCACAACGAACTGTAATTATAGACTCCTCCATGGAATTTATTGGTTAACTTCGTCATCGTCCAAATCAAAGAAATGGTTTTGATTCACATGAGCAGTCTTCATCAACATTGCATTCGTTATAGTCGCATTCCTTTTCCGCTATGCATGTTTTAAAAGTTCGCCTGCTCGAACCATATTGCTCCTCATTATCCACGGTGATAGTATAAATCTGGCCTAAGAAATGTCTTAGGATTGGAGAACTTCTTGAATGATAGCACTCAGATTAAGACTCGTGTGCTGGACTCTTTCAAAGCCAGTGTAAATGTGCGAATTTCTTCATCTTTGTGAATCTGACAGTTAATGCCAATTATGGCGCGATCCAAACGACTTACGCAGTCAACTTTAATTGATATCAAGCTGAAATAATTCGTAAAAACATATTTTTAATTTAATTAATATATTTCTGCAAATACATATATTAATATTTATGTGAAAACCAGCTTTGTACATAGATGTATGTAATTTCCTTGCATAATTTAAATTAAACAATTTAAAGAATGTATACATATACATATATATGCAAAAGAACATTGTATCTCCAATAAAAATTGATACATACACACAAAATATGCACAATCTCAACATATTTTGTACTCACCGATTACATACACTGGAAAGTGTACTAATTTTTGCGGAAGTTTGAAGCCTAGGAAAAAAAAAACCCTTTCTACCTTCCCTTATCCAGTTGTCACAAGGCTTCAACGTATGTCCATCTGTCAACGTCTTTCAGTTTCTACGCAAGAACTATCCCTGAAGTTAGGAGCTATCAAGCTGAAACTTTGGGGCCGGGCCTTCTTTTTTACTGCGTTACTATTTGGCCCTCGGATAACTACTTCCTGCTGGCTTCACCACTTGATAAGTTTGCTCTAAACTGCTCTCAAACACGGTCGTGGTATTAAAAAATTTAGTCAGTCTGCTGTTGAGACAATCTATTAAAAAAAAAATGCTTCCTGTTTCGCATTCTTCTTTTACTTCAATTTCTTTACGGATGTTCCCGCTGAAGTGCCTTTGGACAAAGCTTGGTCGGCTTTGAGCGAATTGGCTTTCACGGTTCATTCACAGTGTGTTGTTGTCGTACGCAAAGGAATAGCCTGCGCGTATAGACTTTACGCATGCTATAAGCCAACAAAAGCAAAAACAAATTCATATGCGGGCTCTATGTTTTGTTGTTGCCGCGCTCAGACCTGCAACAACAACATCATGGGTGCCTCTCTTCTCTCTCCGATGTCTCTCGCAAACTCGAATGCAACAACAAATTGCTTATGCCAACGACCACTCACACACACAAAACAAAATCGGGTTTCTCTTTCTCTCTCGTTTTGTTGTTACTGCTTTAAATATGTTTCGTGCATTTGTATTAGTTCTGACGCGCTGGTAAGCACGTTCTGGGCGCCCCTGCTATAATGTGTTGTTTTCACATCTTTTGTCTCTTTTCTTCTTATTATTTTATCATGGCGACGCGTCGGTGCGACTCGTCGCTGCTGCAGTTGTCTGCAAAGCAATGATAGGAATGTGCCCGTACCAGACGAGACACTCAAAGAAAAACAGAAAAAATGTGCCCGTTGCCGACTACTAAATGTGCATATATTATGTATGTACAATGTACATTGTACATACTGTGTTAACTTTGGGAATATATGCACTGCAAGTTAAAGCGTTTTGCATCTATTTGTATGTACTTACATATTTGGTTATAGCGAAAACCGCGGGTTTTTGCGCCAAAATCATGCACGCTTACGCATGTTGTCCGCGTGGGCGCGTAAATCAATTTAGTGTTTTAATCGGCCACACCGTTGCCAAATATGTATGAAATATGTGAAGTGTAAGTGTGTTTGTATTTTGACATACAAAAATGTGGGAATAAAACAAAAACCAAGACTAAAGTCCGAAAATATGTATGTGTGTATATACGAGAACATCGTAAAGGTTGAAAATGGAATGTGAAGTTAAACATGTATGTATGCTCGGTTACTAGATCAAATGGATTACTAGATCATATGTTCAAAGCAATTTATATAAAAGCCATACAGCTTAATGCAAAGCACAATAGTTTTACTATAATATCTATAAATTTCCAATATTTTCATGTTCACGTCTTGAAAAAGCATTTAATTTCGTGAACCGAACCTAATTTTTAAAAAGTGGTCCCGTTCGGGGTTCAGGTTCGAAGAGTCAAAAATTTTAAGGGTTCGGTTCATGGTCCGGTTCGTCGGACCAAAAAAACCCGAACCGAACCGGTTCGAAGGGGTTCGGTTCAGGACCGGTTTGCAGCCTTGGTTAAAACACTTATGCGTGAACACACTGGCGATCCCAGACATAAGGGAAAAGGGAAAAATAATACCCATACTGAAACCAGGGAACCAACTGGCCCAAGGAGAATCTAATAGGCGGTAACCGGCGATGTTAAACAAGGAACCATAACCTTGCCCGCCCGTAAGAAGGTAAAAAAAAAACACGTAGACAGACTACAAACGCAAAGTCGGTAGAAGGTAGAAAAAAACGTAACCAGTATACAAACTCAAGGCTGCTAGTGTGATCTGGGCGTCCGACCCACTATCATCAAATTGTAGGAGGATAGGATAGTGAAACAAATTTAAGTAGTGAAATATTGCAACAGTCAGCCCAAGCCAGCCAATTTACAAGACAATTATATTAAAAGAAATGCGGCTTTCTCCTAATC
The DNA here is from genome assembly GCA_018904235.1 of Lordiphosa stackelbergi. Classification (NCBI taxonomy): domain Eukaryota; kingdom Metazoa; phylum Arthropoda; class Insecta; order Diptera; family Drosophilidae; genus Lordiphosa; species Lordiphosa stackelbergi. The sequence goes on along the minus strand of JAEIFU010000756.1, from coordinate 72,782 downwards.
AAGAAACGATGCCATGGTCGCACGTCAGAACGATAAGAAAAACAGACACGTAGACAGACTACAAACGCAAGGTCATGATTGAAGAAGAAAGACAGACACGTAGACAGGCTACAAACGCATGGTCATGATTGCGGTCTGCACGATCCACGCAATCATCAGATTGTAGGAGGATAGGATAGGAAACAAATGTGTAGGAAACATTACTCCCGCACAGTCAGCCCAAGCCAATTTAAAAGACAATTATATTAAAAAGAAATGGGGCTTTCTCCTACTAATTATATTGCCTTCCCTCAGGGAGTCCCCAGTTTTTGACTCAATGTTTTACCCGTTTTCTTAGAAATGTTGCCCGATTGAGGACGTATCGAGGAGAATGATATGATTATTAAGGGTTCCGTGTGATCTTTATGCAATCCCGTCCAAGTATTGAGAACTATATTGAAGGTATGCTGCAGGCCACCATTTATGTTCTGTATAACAAATAAAAGAAAGATAACCAGAGCAACGAAAACGTTAAACGTTTGTCAAGGAGATACAGTGAACACTGTCCGGATAAGTTGGACAAAGTGTCCAACCTAAAGTCCGGAGATTCGCAGCTATTTGGAGTCTTTGTATAGGAGTCGTTGTTTTTAAAAAATATAAATAGAAAAATATTATGGGTTTCAAAGTATGCCCCTTTAGCGAGAGCTAGAACTCAATTTATAATTTTAAAATAATAAAAGAAATAAAGAAAATCCACAGATGTTGCTGCTCTGGGGAGACAGAAAAGAAATGAGCTAAATTTATTAAGCTATGGGAGGTATCGAAAATAATTGGACAACCAAAGTCAGGCCTACTATTGATTAGTTTTTCTATTCTAATTAAAGCTGTTTGCTATTATATGTGTGGGGGACACATACAATATATTCTGGTTTACCATATCAGATGACAAATGTTAAGCGACTTTGGACCCCAAAAGTGTGGATTAATTAAACCTTTTTTTTATTTTTGTATTTGAAACATTAACAATAACAATAATTAAGGGTGCCGAGTAATGAATTTTAAAAGAACTCATGAGATGGCTAAAAATTTTACTAATTTGCCCAGATATAAAGTGAACACTCTCTTGATGTTAACGGATTGTTTTAAGGCGGGATTCTCCATGTCGAGGCTGTTTTTCGACCTTTTTTCGATGTTAATATATCTTTGTTTTTCCTTTTTAATCTTAATCTATATACATAAAGTGATAAGACATTGAATGTGATCATCAGCCCCCAAGACAACCCGTAATAGTGAGAAATTTCAAAATTTCAAGCATTTCCTCAACGCAGCTCCCATTGCTCTCCAAAACGAAAAAAATGTTTAAATGCTGATAACACTAGTTTACAGCCAAAAAGACCCATTTCTACTAAAATTTTTTTTGGATTAGTTTGGAATGGTGATCTCAAAAATCGATTTCGAAAATTTTTTCATGGCTCCGTTTTTGAAATATGAATTTTTTTCACTTTTTCGGTAGGATGTCTTACATTTTAAGTCATATCTGACTTCATAATTTTCAGATAGAGTCAAGCAAGATATGAATCGAAAGGCAATTGAAGTGCCAGTAATTGCGTAGAACATTGTTTTTAAATCGGCTTAGTAGTTTGGATACAATACACAAAAAATTTCAAAAAATCAATTTTTTGCTCAAAAATGCAAGAAATTTCATTTTTAAACACCTAGAAAAATATAAAAAAATCCAAAAAAATTGTTTTTATTTTTTCTACTTAAGAATCGCATTTTTACGAAGAAAATTAGGTATTGGTGAGGAAAATCGTGTCACACGTACCGATGATGGATCAAATTGAGTAGAAGAACTAACTGTCAAATTTGAGTATTTTGTGTGTTCACAAGAAATAAACTTGTATTTTTCTTCGTCGTTTGGTCACTTTATGAAGTTAGTGAAAAGCCAGAACAAAAATTATAATCAAGAACCGAACAAAAGTCGAAGCAAAGGGAAATTTATTTTTGAATAATCACGAAAATACCACATTTTTTTGCACTAAATTGCTCACAGCTCCTGTGTTTGTTCATAGATTTTGATAATCGTTATCTGGTTTTCTTCGTAGGAGTGCGATTCTTTAGTAGAAAAATAAAAATATTTTTTTGATTTTTTTATATTTTTTTCTATGCGTTTAAAAAATGAAATTTCTTGCATTTTTGAGCAAAAATTGAATTTTTTGAAATTTTTTTGTGTATTGTATCCAAACTTCTAAGCCGATTTAAAAACAATGTTCTACTATTACTGTTCAATTGCCTTTCGATTCATATCTTGCTTGACTCTATCTGAAAATTATGAAGTCAGATATGACTTAAAATGTAAGACATCCTACCGAAAAAGTGAAAAAAAATTCATATTTCAAAAACGGAGCCATGAAAAAATTTTGAAAATTTAAAAATTGGGTCATTTATTTTTTTATTTTTGTAAACTAGTGTAATAGTTACTAGAAGTGTGTTTTCTTGCTATCGAAGAATAACAAAAAATTTTATTTGTTTAAAAATACAATTTGAAAAACCAAAAAAAACAAAAAAATCTTCGCTCGGGGGCCATAATTGGAACCCACGACTGCTGACTTGGGCGGCCGACTCTCTCCCCTCGCGCCACGCTGGCTATCATTTCAATTCGGTGGCAGACCATTAATAAACATGAAGGCTGATTTCTTTTGTAATTTAATGTAATAAGATGTAATCTATTATATAGATAAAGATGCTCAAATAAATCCTGAATTGTTTGAATGGAATTTTAATATCTATAAATATAAAGAGTTCCACCTGACTGACTCAATGACTGGTGACTGTCCCAAAGCCTAAACTATAAACGATAGAAAGTAGTAGTTTTATCTTACGCTGAAAGTGAGTACTCAGATCGAAGTTTGGAATTGAAAAGGGGATCGGATTCGGAAACAATCCCAAACTCGATTTTCTAAAGATTACAAAAACAAAATATAAAAGTGTCTTTCCAATTTTTGGGAAATATACCCCAAGGGTGCACCACAGGTCAAACTCATTTTCAAACATCTATGAAAAGTTCAACAATAACTGCATACCAATATTCCGGAAAATTCACCCCCTGGGTGGAAAGTGGGTGGTCAAGGTTGCATGGGCGAGAGTGTAGTTGCCAGCGATTAGCTCCAAACTCATTTTCCAAGTTACACAAAATAAAATAGAAACAGAGTGACTCTAAAATTTCGGAAAATCGAGCCACAAAGTCGGAAAATTCACAACTGTTGTATGAAATTTTTTGTTTATCATTCGATCAGATTTAAACTCATTTTCAAAGATCTATAGAAAAAAAAAAAAAAATAATAAAAAAAAAAAAAATAAAAAATAAAAAAATAAAAAAAAAAAAAAAAAAAAAAAAAAAAAAAAAAAAAAAAAAAAAAAAAAAAAAAAAAAAAAAAAAAAAAAATAATTATAATTAAAAAAATAAAAAATAAAAAAAAAAAAAAAAAAAAAAAAAAAAAAATATATAAAAAAAAAAAAAAAACAAAAAGTAAAAAAAAAAAAAAAAAAAAATAATTTTAAAAAAAAAATAAAAAAATTTTAAAAAAAAAAAAAAAAAAAAAAATAAAAATTATTTAAAAAAAAAAAAAAACAAAAAAAAAAAAGTAAAAAACGAAAAAATAAAAAAAAAATTTAATCCAACGGTAAAATTAAAATTAAATAATATAATAAATTAATTTAAAATTTAATCGGTTAATTTACCCCGACGGTCAGTGGTTTCCCCCATAGGCCAAAAATAAAAAAAATCAATGTCAGAAATTTGGCTTTGTAAGTGTCATCTCTTACTTATAAATGACCAAGCTTTTTTTATTGTGTAGTTGGTTTTGTTTCATTTTAACGGGTACTCTATAAAGAATAGCTTCCAAAGAAAGAGCATGAAATTCATTGGTTACTGAAAAGTGAGCAGCTTGAGATCCAACTAAAACTTAAAAAATAATAAAACTACTTTAATCAATCAGATATTAAGAAAAATGAAATTGAATATTATAAATAGAGGTATTAACATATTTTTTAAATAATTTAAATTTTTTTAATTTGTTTTATTCGTTTTAAAAAAATTCATTTTTCGTCAGTGATTTTTTTAGTGTGCCATTGTCCATGTGATATAATTTCAGCTAAGGTAATAGTAGTGATCCCCCGAGCCCCCTAATTTGACTTATTAGGTAATATTAGACAACCTTTGAAGATTCTAAATTACAAAACTTCAGCTGCCACAAAGTGCCGGAAAGTTCTGTTATGTCCCAAAGACTAACTACATTTTTGTTTTTTTTTTTTGCTACTGCTTTGTGCGGTGCAGCTGTTATATGCAGTGCTTTGTTGTAGTGTTTGGTTATTTTTTGTGAGCTCTGTTCAAGCACAAGTCAATTCGACTAAAACCAGTATTTGATTAACTTTAAAAGCTGAGATTGCAGCGATATATAGTATGTTTTATGAAATATTTGGATTTTTTTTTAGGTTTTTTAATTAATTAAATTTTTTAATTTTGTTTTATTTTATGTTAAGTGGAGGCTTTTAATACAAAAACTAACATAACAAAACAAAATAAACAAAAATTGAAACACAAATATAAACTTTTGAAATAACTTTTTCTTACACTTGGTAAAATTGTATGGTAGGGGTGGGAGTGTGAGGGTTTAGCCACGCCCATTTTATCAAATCTCACAACTAACGGTTTTATAAAGCCGTAAACAAAGTTTCAAGTCGAAATTTCTACTAAAAGTATTTTTGGCCGCAGTCTCCATACAAGCTGGCCCACTGGACGGTCGGAAAATGTTCGGAAAAAAATATATCATCCGATTGGCTTGAAGCTCGGTTTCAATATGAAATGAAAATATGATTTTCCAATGTCGGAAACTGTCCCGGTGAAAAGCGTATACCGATGGCTTAAAACTCGGTTTGGAACGATAAAATACGAATTGAATTTGAAGCATGATTTTCCAATGACGGAAATTCCGCCCCAGGCAAATTCCAAGAAAATTCTACAGGGAAAATAACTATTTTTCATCCGATTGACTTGAGACTCGGTTCGTAAGAATAAAATGCGAAATAATTTGAAGTGTGATTTTCCAATGATGGAAAATCCGACCCCGGGAGTAAAAATGTCCGGAAAATTCATCATGCAAAATATACATTTTTTATCTGATGGACTTAAAACTCGGGACAGGGAAGATGTTGGGAAGTGGATGGGATATGGGCGGGATGTGAGTGGTAGTTAGGTGGTACGTGGGTGGGATTGCCGTTTTTTGGAAGTGGGTGGTAATAGGAATGGGTGAATGGGAAGTGGGTGGGATGAGGGCGATAAGTGGTTGGGATTTGGGTGGGATGGGGAAGGATGTGGGCTGATATTGGTTCTATACTGTCAAAGGCGCAGCGAAGCGCGACGGGTTATGTGCTAGTTATTTATATTCCACGAAACACGGAGAATGCATGTTAGTTTTCTAAAAAAATACACATAAATTGGACATTATACAACACTCCATGTACCACAACACATAACAAAACAATTTACATTGAGCAGTGCATACCCATTATTTCCTATACAGAAGTTAAATGAACTGTCAAATCCAATGCGTGTGGTGTAACTAAACAGCAAGCAACTAATTACATTTAGCGCAATTTTCGGTAAGCAACTAAGGTGATCTCAAACTCAAATGAATCCAAAAAAGCTTTGGTTGCGCTTTTAAAAAAAATTCTTTATAATGTCTTTTAAAAATATATCTAAATAAAAAAAATTTTTTTTAATTTAATATAACTGTCGCCTGCTGCAGCCAAAAATAAAGATTTAGTTTGTCGTAAAAGAAAATATTTAACGAATTTGAAAATATTTTTAAATTCGTGTTCCCACTGAGCTCGGAAATCGAATTTAACATTCATAGGCTACCGGGTTTACCCTCCAATTCCCACTTCCACTTCCGATTCACTTCCCCAACAACTTACCACCCCATTCCCACCCACTTCCTATCCATATCCCACCCAGTTTCCACCACTTCCCCGCCCACATCCCACCACCCACTTCCCAAAACACCCTCCCACTCACCATCCACTTTCCAACCTACTTCCCTCCCATTTTCTAGTGAGCATCGCGGCGGTATTTCTATCACATTTATCACTACAAACTGAGTTTCAAGTCAATGGGGCAAAAAATAGTTTTGTTGCATCTGGAATTTTCTGCAAATTTTCACGCCTGAAGAGTGGATTTTCAGACATTGCAAAATCACATTTCAAATTATTTGGTATTCTCCTTAAAAACCGTGTTTCAAGTCAATCTGTCTGAAAAATAGGTTTTGCGTACAGAGTTTGCAGGCATTTTCCGACATTTGTCAGCACCCAAAATCAAATCTCTATTTATTTCACTTACTACTTTGCAAGGCGACTTTCAAGCCAATCCCGGATAAAAAAGTAGTTTTTTTGCGTGTTAGATTTTCCGGACATTTTCACTCGTAGGCAGTTTTCCAAAAAATTGGTACGCAGTTATTGGGAAATTTTCTATATAGATCTTTGAAAATGAGTTTAAATCGGATCGAATGATAAACAAAAAAATTTCATACAATAGTTTTTTGTGAATTCTTCCATTTGTGGATCGATTTTCCAAAATTTAGAGTCACTCTGTTTCTATTTTATTTTGTGTAACTTTGAAAATGAGTTTGGGAACTAATCGCTGTCAACTACACTCTGGCCCATGCAACCTTGACCACCCATTTTCCACCAGGGGTGGTGAATTTTCGGAATATTGGTATGCAGTTATTGATGAATTTTTCAGATGTTTGAAAATTAGTTTGAACCTGATCGGATGGTAAAACAAAACATTTCATACAACAGTTTTCCGCGAGATTTCCCAACTTGGGGGGTATATTTTTTCCAGGCTCTCCTTGGCACTTCTGTTGATGCGGTTGCTTAGATGCGCACAGATTAGGTTGTTCTAAGACCTCTTCGTCGCTCGCAACCGTAGTTCCAGAGATTTAATGTCCGGAGTCGGAGATTTAAGAGTCCGATAGAAAGACAAAGCAAGTTCTTATTGCTTATACAAAAATTGGTTTTATTGATGTTCGGTCTCTGGTGATCGCTTAAAGACTAACTTAGTTGATAAGCTTACAAGCAAGCGAAGCTAAGAGTACATAAAAGCTCGAATGCGGAAGCTTGCTTTTGAAAGTTTGCGTATGTATATTAATGACAATTATATATATATGACTCCTCGGGCACCAGTTTCGACGATATTGTCGAATACTAGAAAACTAAAATATTTACGATTCGAAGGGTTATAGGTTTACATTTTGATATTTGAATTTCCTTTTGACTTGATCTTTGTAAATTTTTTTTGGTGGGTTGCCCTGAGAAAATAGATAATTTCCTTCTTGTTTGTAGTTTTCGATTTGTTTGTAAATTGGTTTAGATTTGCCAACTTGATTGTTTTTTACAAATTCGTTTTCAAAATTTGACGGTTCTTGGTTTGATTTCTTTAAATTGGATTTTTCTTTAAGAACTGCCATATTTTGGGATATTTTAGAAATTTCTTCTATCGAAATTAGGTTATTAAGTAGGTCTATTGGTCTAGCATTTGTACTACTGTGGATTGTATTATTGTAAGAGAGTACAGCCTTAAAAACTTTTTCTTGAACAGTATCAGCGTTTTTTGGATCCGCATTAAACAATCTCATGTGTTCATTTAAGGTTAGATGAAGTCTCTCGACATCAGAATTTCCGGTTTTTTTATAAGGTGTAGTAAAGTGAATTTTTACATCGTTTTCCGTCAGAAACTGTTTGATTGCTATAATGTTAAATTCGTTATCTGTTACAATTTTGTTAGGTTTGCCCAAGTATTGAATTCTACACTTAATTGCATTAAGTAATGATATCCACGATCTGTCTTTTAGGTGTTGCACTGTTGCATATTTGCTTAATTTGTCAATGGTTGTTAAATACATAATATTTCTTTGTGGATACCAAATATCCATATGAACTAGATCGTTTTGACTGGTTGGCGTTTCTGTTACATTAAAATTGTATTTTATCGGGTGTCGATCATACTTAGCTAAGTTACATACACCGCAGTTATTTATATATTTTTGGATTTCTTTTAACAAATTAGGATAATAATATAATTGCTTAATGACTTCGAAAATTTCGCTGATTCCTCTGTGATTGTTCTTAAGATGTTCTTTTTCAATAATTTTTAGTATTTTTTCCTTATCAGTTATGTCTTTTAGTAGTATACATGATTTTAATATTTTTAAATTTAGATTGTAAGAAAAGTATTGTCTATAATTTTCTTGAAACTTTAGGTATAGGTTTAAGCTTTCACAATACACAACGACAAGGCCTTTTTCAGGTAATATCTCTCGCATAAATTTTAAGATGTTTTCAGGTTTACCATTCGTTGTTATAATATGTCGTAGCTTTTTCTTATACAAAATTTTGGTGGTTTGCGACTCATTTTGTCCTTCTACGATTACTATTTGAATTTTAAAGATATTGAGGCATTTTTCAGTGATTCTGATAAAGTTGCGATCGTCGGAATCTGCACTATGGACAGTTTGTAAGTCGTCCGATTCGCTTGAAAATAAGTAAATCAATTCTTCGCCTAGATCTTCTTCTAACTCAACGTTTAATATTTCGGGCTGCCAATAATTATCCTTTTCGAAAATTAAAATGTCTAAACTATCAATATGGATTGTTGTGTCGGATTGATTTTCGTTTTCTTCCTTTTCAGGCTCTACTATTCTGCTTAGGCCATCTGCTAATGCATTTTCTTTCCCTTTAATGAAATTTAACTCGAAATCAAACTCGTTCAGTTGAATTTTCCAACGCTGTAATTTCAAATTCGGTTCTTTTAGGTTATTTAGCCAGACTAGAGGTCTATGGTCGGTTTTGATTATAAATTTCCTTCCATAAACGTAGTATTTGAAATGCTTTGTCGCCCAGTATATGGCTAAAAGTTCTTTTTCTATAGTGCTGTAATTGAGCTCGTGGGACTTCAACGTTCTGCTTGCGTAGCAAATAACTTTATCGTCCTGCATGAGAACGGCGCCGAGCGCGTAATTGCTGGCGTCTGTGACAATTGTAAATTGTTTTTCGAAGTTTGGAAACCCAACTATTGGTTCGCTCGTAATAAGTAGTTTTAATTTGTCGAATGCTTCTATATAATCCTCATCGCGTATATTCACTTTCGTGTTTTTCTTTAAATACTTTATAAGCGGTTGAGCGATCTTTGAGTAGTCTTTAATATACCGTCTTAGATAACCCGTCATTCCCAGAAAGCTTTTAATCTGCTTTTGATTTGATGGTAGTTTAATCCTATTTATCGGATCAATCTTTTTTTTGCAAGGCCTTAAGCCTTCTGAGTTTATGACATGACCTAAAAATTCGATCTCCGTTCTCGCAAACTGGCATTTGTCGACCTGGAGTTTTAGGTTTGCTTTCATAAGACATTCAAAGATTGTAATGATGTGTTCAACATGTTCTTCTATGTTTTTAGAAAATATGAGAACGTCATCCATGTATACTAGACATATGCGACCAATAAAAGGACCCAATAGGGTGTTCATAAGCCGCTGAAAAGTGGACGGAGCGTTTCGTAGACCGAAAGGCATACGTAGAAATTCGAAATGACCGTTCGTTGTTGAAAATGCAGTTTTTTCTATGTCCTCGGGGCTCATTTCTATTTGATAGAACCCTTTGGCAAGGTCTAAGGTTGTGAACACCTGGCATCCAGCAAGCTTGTCAAAAATGTCTTCGATGTTTGGTATGGGAAACCGATCTTCAATCGTCTCTCCGTTCATCTTTCGGTAATCAACGACTAGTCGCCATTTTTCGATATTAGAGGCATCCATCTTTTTTTGGACCACCCAAAGTGGGCTATTGTAAGGGCTATTTGAATGCCTAATTATCCCTTGACGGAGCATTTCGTCTATTTGCCGATCAACTTCTTCCTTATGTATCTCGGGATATTTATAACTTTTTGAATAGATTGGTATAGTATTTTTTGTTTTGATTTTGTGCTTAATTGCACTCGTAAATGTTAGGTTTTGGCCTTCTTTATAGAATATACCGTTGAACTTGGCCAGGACCGGGTCTAACAAAGCTCTTGTTTGAAGACTCAGGTGGTCTGTTCGAATGATAGTGTTAACTAGCGGAGCTTTTTCAAAATCTTTTCGTTTGTTTTGAATAATAAGTTCTAGGGAGGTGTCGTTGATTTTTAGTTGGCGGTTTCGGTAATCGATGACTGCGTTTAAATCATTCAGTATGTTTCCTCCTATCAACCCATCAAAGTCTTTATGGAAATTGTATTCGAGAAATTCACAAAAATAATTGCTAAGGTTAAATTCTTTGAAAGAGGGAAATCTACAAATTTGTTTTATTTTAATGTGGTTACCCATTGCTACAACTTCTAAATCGATATCGGTTTTCCACTTTGGATGGCAGACGTGTTCGTTTATGACGCTGAACTCAGCTCCAGTATCAATTACAAACAATAACGTTCTTACTTTTGTTTTAATTTCTATATAGGGTAATCGTTTGATTCTTCTGTCTGAAAATTTACATTCGAGTGGTTGACGTCCATTGGTTCAGAAGAAGGCTGGCTCTGTCTTAAACTATGGCTATTTCTGCTGTTTGTTGACACCTGCATACTCGAACTGGCAGAGTTTTCTTGGGACTGTCTTTGAACCTCTGGCCCTTTTAAATTTGCGTGATTATTTCTCCCCTCGTATTTCTTATTTGCAGTTTTGGAAGAATAATTGGACTGGCCCCTACTTGTGTTGTCGGCTGGATCGGTTACCAGCTGTTCGTTTACATTTCGATTATCGTCACTAAAGTTGGTTCTGAAGTTCGGTTTGTTACTCTTGAACTTGCGGGCAGGTCCATAAATTGTATAGTTTTGGTGTCTAGCGTCCTCAATAATTTTGTACGCGTCGTCTAGAGTTTCTGGATTTCTTGCAAAGATCATTGTTTTAGTTGGTTCAGGTAGATTGTCTTTAAAGACACGCAAAGCGATTCTGTTCACTTCAGCTGTAGAAAACGTATTGTCTTTATGGGTAAGTATTCGGTTATGCAGCCTATTTGAAGCTTCATTTATTTTGTCGTAGTACTGTTCTATTGTGGATTCGACCCTACAAAGTTTGAGCGCGTCCATCAAAACGTCGCTGCTTTCTTTTTCCCCAAAATGTTTTAACAGTATTTCTTTTAATCTTGCCCAAGATTCGACTGAGCCATACCTGTGAATAACAGGTCTTGTTAACCCAACACATTTACCTCTTACAAAGCCAAATAAAATTTTTTTTGTCGGCTCGTCGAAAATATCAAACGTTGGTAGAATATCTTCAATTTGCGAAATTAGGTCTGGAAGTTCATTAGAATCGGTACCATCAAAATTTTGTATGTTTTTAATACAATTTAAAGTTAGGTTAAATGAGCCTATACTGTTAGCATCCATTTTAACTATTTGATTTTTTTTTTGTAAATAGGTTTATGTGTTCGACTTGCTGAGGAACGATAATAATAGTTGTTTTATTTCAATCCTTTAAAGTTTAAACTAAACTTTCTTTATTTTTTTTCTGGTTTAGTTGCTTTTAGTTGTTTTGTTGGAGTTTTACCTGGTTTCCAGATTCTTCTTTTGGATGGAGAGTTAAAGCTGCTGCTGATAATGATAAGCTTTCTTGCGTGACTTCTTCCTCTCTTTTAGGGTCTCGTTCGTTTCTCCAGACTATACCAATTAAAAAGCTTTAAGCGTGGGTATTTTGCTGGCTGTTGCAATCAGAAAACTTCTTCTTCTTGATGATGCTGCCTTGGTAAAGATGAAGCTTTGTAGTGTGATTTTCGATCCCCTTTTGAAGTTCTGTTTGTTTGTGCGGACTTATCCATGTGGAGTAAGCATTCCCTCGTGTTGTGTGATATTATGTAATGGAGGTCAGCCTTTTTAATAATTGACTCTGCCAAACTTAGACCTTGTCTAGGCTGTTGGTGTTTTTGGGTTAGGTTTTGTTATTTTTTCGTGTTAATCCTCGTCGCCAGTTATGTGAAGGGCTCTCCTTGGCACTTCTGTTGATGCGGTTGCTTAGATGCGCACAGATTAGGTTGTTCTAAGACCTCTTCGTCGCTCGCAACCGTAGTTCCAGAGATTTAATGTCCGGAGTCGGAGATTTAAGAGTCCGATGTCGGAGATTTTAGAGTCCGAAAAAAAGACAAAGCAAGTTCTTATTGCTTATACAAAAATTGGTTTTATTGATGTTCGGTCTCTGGTGATCGCTTAAAGACTAACTTAGTTGATAAGCTTACAAGCAAGCGAAGCTAAGAGTACATAAAAGCTCGAATGCGGAAGCTTGCTTTTGAAAGTTTGCGTATGTATATTAATGACAATTATATATATATGACTATATTTGGAGAAAAAAGGCAAATGTTAAATAACATTCAGGGAGTACTACGTTTTATATATTCTGTACCAAACGTCGAGAAGCTGCAATCACAAGGGATCACAAGAAGCCTACACAGCTAAACTCGCCGAACTGCTCAGGAAACCTTCCCATCTTCTTCCGATATATGCGAACAGTGGAGAATCGATATCACACTCCATAGTACTGCTGCCAAGGAGATACTCAGGTACTCCGAGTCCCCTCGAAGGCGAACTTGGTACGATGAGGAGTGCCGCAGCGCTACTGTAGAGAAAGATGCTGCCTACAGAGAACTCTTCAGTCGGGAGCAACGCGGGCTGTTAAGGAGCGATACCGAGAAAAGAAAGATTAGAAGCGGCCTCATTAGAAGAAAAAGAATGAGCAGGAAGGCCCATGCCGAGAAGTCGAATGTTATTCAGCATTTGTGAGACTCGAAAATTTCACCAAAAAATTAAGCAAATAGAAGGTTCTGGAGGCCTGAGCACAATTCTGGTCGCTCGTGGTGGAAGTACTAAATGGAGAAGCCACTTCTCTACTGGGAGGCGACTGGATGCCTCCTCTAGAGTAGCGATGCCCACCAATTCTTCTGCCTCGCCTGATGTCTGCGGCACTCCTCATCGTACCAAGTTTGCCTTCGAGGGGACTCGAGTACAGTACTCATGGAGTGTGATATACGATTCCACTGTTCGCATATATCGGAAGAAGATGGGAAGGTTTCCCTGAGCAGTTCGGCGAGTTTAGCTGTGTAGGCTTCTTGTGATCCCTTGTGATTGCAGCTTCTCGACGTTTGGTACAGAATATATAAAACGTAGTACTCCCTGAATGTTATTTAACATTTGCCTTTTTTCTCCAAAAGTTCTATGTTGAAACAAGTAGCCTTTTCACAGTTCCTATAAGAATTTAAATTACGAATCTAGTCATCCTCCCATAAACATAAATATGTATTTTCCTCTTTAACGGGCTATAACTTTGCCAAATGAGCTGATTTAGATCATATGTTTGGCCATACGCTCAGATGGGGAATATATTAATCCAAGAACCGCGTAAGCCTGTACGGGATGATTTATTTTGATAAAAATGATATAAGTCGAAAGATATATGACATTAGAGGCCAATTTAGACACTTTTCGCTGTACTAATATAGCGCCTTTGATTTTTTAAAAATGCAGTGATATGTACTTTATCGCAAATAGTTCATAAACTCACATATTTATGCATAGTGTGGCCTCCATAAATCCTAGAGTGCCAAAAATGCAACATTTTAGTTTTTCCGCCATATCTTGGAAACAAGAGCTGATGGAGCTAAACCGAAACCAGTTTTGGAATCAGTGAACATAAACTTATCATATTTTTAAATCATCAGGGCTGCACCTCACAAAGATGGTCATTTTGTTGGCCTGTGTTATATAGATAAAGATGCTCAAATAAATCCTGAATTGTTTGAATGGAATTTTAATATCTATAAATATAAAAGAGTTCCACCTGACTGACTGACTGACTGGTGACTGTCCCAAAGCCTAAACTATAAACGATAGGAAGCTAAGCTTTTTACAGTAGTTTTATCTTACGCTGAAAGTGAGTACTTAGATCGAAGTTTGGAATTCGGAAATGAAGTGGATCGGATTCGGATTTCAACAATAACTGCATACCAATATTCCGGAAAATTCAACCCACCTGGGTGGAAAGTTTGTGGTCAAGGTAACATGTGAGAAATTTTAGTGTCCAGCGATTATCTCCAAACTCATTTTCAAAGTTACAAAAAATAAAATATAAAATGCGTGACTTTCAAATTTTGGAAAATATACCCCCAAAGTCGGAAATCTCGCGGAAAACTGTTGTATGAAATGTTTTGTTTACCATCCGATCAGGTTCAAACTAATTTTCAAACATCTATGAAAAATTCATCAATAACTGCATACCAATATTCCGGAAAATTCACCACCCCCGGGTGGAAAATGGGTGGTCAAGGTTGCATGGGCCAGAGTGTAGTTGCCAGCGATTAGTTCCAAACTCATTTTCAAAGTTACACAAAATAAAATAGAAACAGAGTGACTCTAAAATTTTGGAAAATCGATCCACAAAGTCGGAAAATTCACAGAAAAACTATTGTATGAAATTTTTTTGTTTATCATTCGATCCGATTTAAACTCATTTTCAAAGATCTATATAAAAATTTCCCAATAACTGCGTACCAATTTTTTGGAAAACTGCCTACGGTGAAAATGTCCGGAAAATTCAGCACGCAAAAAAACTACTTTTTTATCCGATTGGCTTGAAAGTCGCCTTGCAAAAGTAGTAAGTGAAATAAATGAGATTTGATTTTAGGTGCTGACAAATGTCGGAAAATGCCTGCAAAACTCTGTATGCAAAAAACTATTTTTCAACAGATTGACTTGAAACGCGGTTTTTAAGGAGAATACAAAATAATTTGAAATGTGATTTTGCAATGTCTGAAAATCCACTCTTCAGGCGTGAAAATTTCCAGAAAATTCCAGATGCAACAAAACTATTTTTTGCCCCATTGACTTGAAACTCGGTTTGTAGTGATAAATGTGATAGAAATACCGCCGGGATGCTCACTAGGAAATGGGAGGGAAGTGGTTGGAAAGTGGATGGTGAGTGGGAGGGGTGTTTTGGGAAGTGGGTGGTGGGATGTGGGCGGGAAGTGGTGGAAACTGGTGTGGGAAGTGGTGGGATATGGATAGGAAGTGGGTGGAATGGGGTGGTAAGTTGTTGGGAAGTGAATCGGAAGTGAGTGGGAATTGGAGGTAAAACCCAGCAGCCTATGAATGTTAAATTCGATTTCTGAGCTCTACGGGGAACACGAATTTAAAAAATATTTTCAAATTCGTTAAATATTTGACTCTTTACGATCAACATTAAACTAAATCTTTTATTGATTCTTTACTGTTGAAGGCGCAGCGAAGCGCGACGGGTTATATGCTAGTACATTATATACATCCTAATACATTATATAAAATATTAAATACATTATAAAAATTTTAATTAAAAGCTTTAAAACGCCAACCAAAATTTAGCTTTTAAATGTGAGCTAGCGATCAGCTGATTTCCGAATCGAAATTTGCGCAAAAAAAGTATTTAGTTGCTTTGTGTTGAGCCACACGCGTTAAATAAAAAAATTTTTTTATTTTAATAACCGTGCTAATAAGAACTAATATCAGCCTACATTCTTCCCCCATCCCCCCCCAAATCCCAACCACTTATCGCCCTCATCCCACCCACTTCCCATTCACCCATTCTTATTACCACCCACTTCCAAAAAACGGCAATCCCACCCACGTACCACCTAACTACCACTCACATACCGCCCATATCCCATCCACTTCCCAACATCTTCCCTGTCCCGAGTTTTAAGTCCATCAGATAAAAAATGTATATTTTGCATGATGAATTTTCCGGACATTTTTACTCCCGGGGGTCGGATTTTCCATCATTGGAAAATCACACTTCAAATTATTTCGCATTTTATTCTTACGAACCGAGTCTCAAGTCAATCGGATGAAAAATAGTTATTTTCCCTGTAGAATTTTCTTGGAATTTGCCTGGGGCGGAATTTCCGTCATTGGAAAATCATGCTTCAAATTAATTCGTATTTTATCGTTCCAAACCGAGTTTTAAGCCAATCGGATGAATAAACGTTTTTTTGCATGAATTTTCTGTGCATTTTCACTCGCGGAGATCCGATTTTCCGACATTGGAAAATCATATTTTCAATTTCATTCATTGAAACCGAGTTTCAAGCCAATCGGATGAATTTTCCGGAAATTTTCCGACCGTCGCACGGTGGGCCAGCTTGTGTGGAGACTGCGGCCAAAAATACTTTTTGTAGAAATTTAGACTTGAAACTTTGTTTACGGCTTTATAAAACCGTGAGTTGTGAGATTTGATAAAATGGGCGTGGCTAAACCCTCACACTCCCACCCCTACCATACAATTTTACCAAGTGTAAGAAAAAAGTTATTTCAAAAGTTTATATTTGTGTTTCAATTTTTGTTTATTTTGTTTTGTTAGTTAGTTTTTGTATGAAAAGCCTCCACTTAACATAAAATAAACCAAAATTAAAAAATTTAATTAATTAAAAAAACCTAAAAAAAATCCAAATATTTCAAAAAACATACTATATATCGCTGCAATCTCAGCTTTTAAAGTTACTCAAATACTGGTTTTAGTCGAATTGACTTGTGCTTGAACAGAGCTCACAAAAAATAACCAAACACTACAACAAAGCACTGCATATAACAGCTGCACCGCACAAAGCAGTAGCAAAAAAAAAACAAAAATGTAGTTAGTCTTTGGGACATAACAGAACTTTCCGGCACTTTGTGGCAGCTGAAGTTTTGTAATTTAGAATCTTCAAAGGTTGTCTAATATTACCTAATAAGTCAAATTAGGGGGCTCGGGGGGGATCACTACTATTACCTTAGCTGAAATTATATCACATGGACAATGGCACACTAAAAAAATCAGTGACGAAAAATGAATAATTTTAAAACGAATAAAACAAATTAAAAAAATTTAAATTATTTAAAAAATATGTTAATACCTTTATTTATAATATTCAATTTCATTTTTCTTAATATCTGATTGATTAAAGTAGTTTTGTTATTTTTTAACTTTTAGTTGGATCTCAAGCTGCTCACTTTTCAGTAACCAATGAATTTCATGCTCTTTCTTTGCAAGCTATTCTTATAGAGAATCGTTAAAATGAAACAAAACCAACTACACAATAAAAAAGCTTGGTCATTTATAAGTAAGAGATGGCACTTACAAAGCCAAATTTCTGACATTGATTTTTTTATTTTTGGCCTATGGGAGAAACCACTGTGCGTCGGGTCAAATTTACCGACATTGGAAAGTCACATTTCAAATTAATTCGTATTATATCTTTACAAACCGAATTTTAAGCCGACCGGATGAGAAATAGATACATTTCATGCAGAATTTTCCCGTCATTTCACTCCTGGGAGCGGATTTTCCGACATTGAAAAATCACACTTTAAATTATTTCGTATTCTGTCCTTACAAACCGAGTTTCAAGCCAATCGGATGAAAAATAGATTTTATGCTGAATTTTCCGACCTTTGGGTCAAATTTTCCAACATCAGAAAATCACATTTCAAATTATTTTGTATTCTCCTTAAAAACCGCGTTTCAAGTCAATCTGTTGAAAAATAGTTTTTTGCATACAGAGTTTTGCAGGCATTTTCCGACATTTGTCAGCACCTAAAATCACATCTCAATTTATTTCACTTACTACTTTTGCAAGGCGACTTTCAAGCCAATCGGATAAAAAAAGTAGTTTTTTTGCGTGCTGAATTTTCCGGCCATTTTTCCCGTTGGCAGTTTTCCAAAAAATTGGTACGCAGTTATTGTTGAATTTTTATATAGATCTTTGAAAATGAGTTTAAATCGAATCGAATGATAAACAAAAAAGTTTCATACAACAGTTTTCCGTGAATTTTCCGACTTTGTGGATCGATTTTCCAAAATTTTAGTGTCACGCTGTTTCTATTATATTTTGTGTAACTTTGAAAATGAGTTTGGAACTAATCGCTGTCAACTACACTCTGGGCCATGCAACCTTGACCACCCATTTTCCACCAGGGGGTGGTGAATTTTCCGGAATATTGGTATGCAGTTATTGTTGAATTTTTACATAGATGTTTGAAAATTAGTTTGAACCTGGTTGGATGGTAAACAAAACATTTCATACAATAGTTTTCCGCGAGATTTCCGACTTTGGGGGTATATTTTCAAAATTTGGAAATTCACGCATTTTATTGGTATGCAATTATTGTTGAATTCCGAATCCGATCCACTTCATTTCCGAATTCCAAAATCCGATCTAACACTGCTCGACAGCATTTTTCCCCAAAGCTTCAAACCAACTTTTTCTAAAGTAAATTGACCCGCTGATCACGAAAATCGCCATATAAAAAATTCTATCGACGGGCTATCGAGTAATTATCGATAAACGGTTTTTCGATTTTTCCAAAAGTTGCCTCGACTTAAACTCTCATAACTGTTTTGTTTTTCAATCGATTTGAAAGCTCTAAACAAATTTGAAAAGAAAATACTTGGCCAAACATTTTGATCTCGGGCAAAAATGAGCTGGGATCTGTACTGTTAGAGCTATGGGCTCAAATAAAGAAAAAAATGGTAAATTAAGTCTAGAAAAGGCCCAAATTTAAATGCAAAAAGAGCGTTTACTTATTTTGCAATGTTTACGGGTTGCATGTTAGAACTATCGAACGAGATAACAAAAAGGAGTCGCTTAAAATAACTTATTTTAATTACTTCAAACTGTCAATAAAAAATTAAGGTGCTAATTGGGTTCCACACCTGTTATGCGTAAATTGCCGTAGAATTTCGCAAAAGTAAGCTTCAGAAGAAAAAAAATTGTATTTGATAGTCTAATGATTTAAAGGGTACAATAAGAGATCCAAAGTACGTTCGAAAAAATTGATACGAAATCTTCAGTATTTCTGGATAGTTTTCAGGTAACACGAGCCTAGCCGAGCAATAATCAAAGATCCATAATTGTCATTCCTACAGATTATTTCAAATTTTCATATAAAATTTTCAAATTAAAATAATTATCAACAGTTTTTACAATGTCTCTGAAATTTCACTTTCTGAACTCGAACCTTAACGCATTTTATGAAAATTTGAGTGTCGAAAGCGATGAGCAACGAGAGAGGATTCACCAGTAAATGATGTCAATTAAGCACAGGTACCAAGGCAACAGGGGCTTTAATAATTATTGTCATGGACTTATCCGAGAGTCTCAAAGAATCGCATACTGCCGCAAAAAGTGGTGCCTTATATTTCGAAAGTGATTAAAATGAAATTTTATTGGTTTTGCAATAAATATTTTTTATTACAATTATTCTACGCCTGAGCTCATTAAAACCACTCACTTAAGTCAGAAAAAACAGCCCCAGCGTCATCTGAAGAAAACTATAGTTTTGTCTATTTCACCAAAAAAATTCATAGAAAAAATCCACCTTATGTCCGATTTCTGTATGTGAGGTCTTATTTTAAAGTAAATTGAATATTTTTTACTGTCCAATTAAAAAAAACATAACAATTTTGTATAGTTATGAATCTACAAGCGTTTTAATTTCGATAAATTTTGAAATTTAGCAAAATAAAATCATTTTTTTCTTTATTTGAGCCCATAGCTCTAACAGCACAGATCCCAGCTCTTTTTTGCCCGAGAACAAAATGTTTGGCCAAGTATTTTCTTTTCAAATTTGCAGTGTAAGTACTCATTTTCAGCGTAAGATAAAACTACTGTAAAAAGCTTAGCTTCCTATCGTTTATAGTTTAGGCTTTGGGACAGTCACCAGTCAGTCAGTCAGTCAGGTGGAACTCTTTTATATTTATAGATATTAAAATTCCATTCAAACAATTCAGGATTTATTTGAGCATCTTTATCTATATAATAGATTACATCTTATTACATTAAATTACAAAAGAAATCAGCCTTCATGTTTATTAATGGTCTGCCACCGAATTGAAAATGGCCAGCGTGGCGCGAGGGGAGAGAGTCAGCCGCCCAAGTCAGCAGTCGTGGGTTCGAATTATGGCCTGACGCGAGCGAAGATTTTTTTTTTTTTTGTTTTTGTTTTCAAATTGTATTTTTAAACAAATAAAAAAAAAATTCTACCCCCTTTCAAAATTTTTCGACACAAAATCACTTTCTAGAACTATTTGAAATTTTTTATTTTGGTAGGATGTTACATTTTAAGCATATGCCATATTTCAGATGGTAAGCAAGATATGATCGAAAGGCATTGGTGCCAGTTGCGTGAACAATGTTTTAAATCGGTTGGTGGTACAATACAAAAATTTCAAATCAAAGCTAAAAAGATTTCATTTTTAAACGCATAGAAAAAAATAAAAAAATCAAAAAAATATTTTATTTTTCTACTAAAGAATCGACTCCTACGAAGAAAACCAGATAACGATTATCAAAATCTATGAACAAACACAGGAGCTGTGAGCAATTTAGTGCAAAAAATGTGGTATTTTCGTGATTATTCAAAAATATTTCCCTTTGCTTCGACTTTTGTTCGGTTCTTGATTATAATTTTTGTTCTGTCTTTTCACTAACTTCATAAAGTGACCAAGCAACGAAGAAAAATACAAGATTATTTGTGAACACACAAAATACTCCAATTTAACTGTTAGTTCTTCTACTCAATTTGATCTATCATCGGTACGTGTGACACGATTTTCCTCACCAACACCTAATTTTCTTCGTAAAAATGCGATTCTTAAGTAGAAAAAATAAAAACAATTTTTTTTGGTTTTTTTATTTTTTCTAGGTGTTTAAAAATGAAATTTCTTGCATTTTTGAGCAAAAATTGAGTTTTTTGAAATTTTTTTGTGTATTGTATCCAAACTACTAAGCCGATTTAAAAACAATGTTCTACGCAATTACTGGCACTTCAATTGCCTTTCGATTCATATCTTGCTTGACTCTATCTGAAAATTATGAAGTCAGATATGACTTAAAATGTAAGACATCCTACCGAAAAGTGAAAAAAATTCATATTTCAAAAACGGAGCCATGAAAAATTTTCGAAATCGATTTTTGAGATCACCATTCAAACTAATCCAAAAAATTTAATAGAAATGGGTCTTTTTGGCTGTAAACTAGTGTTATCAGCATTTAAACGTTTTTTTTTCGTTTTGGAGAGCAATGGGAGCTGCGTTGAGGAAATGCTTGAAATTTTGAAATTTCTCACTATTACGGGTTGTCTTGGGGGCTGATGATCACATTCAATGTCTTATCACTTTATGTATATAGATTAAGATTAAAATAAGAAAACAAAGATATATTAACATCGAAAAAAAGGTAAAAAAACAGCCTCGACATGGAGAATCTCGCCTTAAAAGAATCCGTTAACATCAAGAGAGTGTTCACTTTATATCTGGGCAAATTAGTCAAATTTTTAGCCATCTCATGAGTTCTTTTAAAATTCATTACTCGGCACCTTAAATTTAACAACGAATATTAATGTTTCAAATACAAAAATAAAAAAAAGGTTTAATTAATCCACACTTTTGGGGTGCAAAGTCGCTTAACATTTGTCCTCTGACATGGTAAACCAGAATATATGTGTCACTCCACACATATAATAGCAAACAGCTTTAATTAGAATAGAAAAACTAATCAATAGTAGGCCTTGACTTTGGTTGTCACAATTATTTTTCGATACCTCCCATAGCTTAATAAATTTAGCTCATTTCATTTCTGTCTCCCAGAGCAGCAACATCTGTGGATTTTCTTTATTTCTTTTATTATTTTAAAATTATAAATTGAGTTCTAGCTCTCGCTAAAGGGGCATACTTTGAAACCCATAATATTTTTTCTATTTATATTTTTTTAAAACAACGACTCGCTATACAAAGACTCCAAATAGCTGCGAATCTCCGGACTTTGGTTGGACACTTTGTCAAACTTATCCGGACAGTGTTCACGTATCTCCTTGACAAACGACAAGGCGTTTTCGTTGCTCTGGTTATCTTTCTTTTATTTGTTATACAGAACATAAATGGTGGCCTGCAGCATGCCTTCAATATAGTTCTTAATACTTCGACGGGATTGCATAAAGATCACACGGAACGCCTTAATAATCATATCATTCTCCTCGATACGTTCACTCAATGGCAACATACTTAAGAAAACGGGTAAAACATGAGTGAGAGGCATCAACTGGGGAC
The DNA here is from genome assembly GCA_018904235.1 of Lordiphosa stackelbergi. Lineage (NCBI taxonomy): Eukaryota > Metazoa > Arthropoda > Insecta > Diptera > Drosophilidae > Lordiphosa > Lordiphosa stackelbergi. The sequence goes on along the minus strand of JAEIFU010000756.1, from coordinate 50,625 downwards.
TCCCTGAGGGAAGGCAATATAATTGCTGTAGGAGAAAGCCGCATTTCTTTTAATATAATTGTCTTTTAAATTGGCTTGGGCTGACTGTTGCGGAGTAATGTTTCACTACTTAAATTTGTTTCACTATCCTATCCTCCTACAATCTGATGATAGTGCGTGGATCGTGCGGATCCGCAATCATGACCATGCGTTTGTAGCCTGTCTACGTGTCTGTCTTTCTTCTACAATCATGACCTTGCGTTTGTAGTCTGTCTACGTGTTTTTTTTTCTTATCATTCTGACGTGCAACCATGGTATCGTTTCTTGATTAACATCGACGGTTATCGGCCTATAGGATGCTCCTTGGTCAGCTGGTTTCCCTGGTTTCAGTATGGGTATTATTTTTCCCCTTTTCCATATGTCTGGGATCGCCAGTGTGTTCACGCATAAGTATTTTAACCCTTTTTGGCCTATGTGCTTTAGCATTACGGTTGCTAGGCCATCGGGTCCTATAGCTTTCAAGGGTTTTGCTTCCTTGATTGCCATGCCCACCTCGGAGTCCCCAAAAATAGTGCGATCTTCATCCTTCTGGAAACCACGCAAGGCTCTTTGCACAACACTCTTGTTTTTGTCCACTTTTTCCGGGTGCATTACAAATTGGCGGTTTTACTCGGCCGCGCATTTAGTGAGCGTTGAGGGGGTTCTGTCTCCAAAGGACACCACTATTTGATCGTTCCTACGTGGATTCGTGAGCTGCTTTATGGCGCTCCAGAGCCTTTTCGAGCCCATGTCCATCTCCTCTAGTTGCTGCAGCCATTTTTCCTTCCTGTGTTTGCTGACTAATTTGTTAATCTCTTCCCCGAGTCGAGTTATCTCCGGGTTTGTCGGGTCTTCTCTACGGAAGTTGTCGCGAGTGTGGAAATCCTGGTCATAGCTTTGGTATGCGTCCTGCTGGAATGCATCTTTTGCCGGCTTTGACCAAAATGTCTCTGAAATGTTTTTCATCCTCGCTCGCTCTTCTTGGTGGGGGTAAATTGTCGAAATCATTTTCTGTACTGAGTTCAAACCTCTCCCAATCTGCCTTGATAAAGTTCACGAAAGTGCGTCTTTCAGTTGTTATGAAGTCTGCATCTTTCGTGACTTTGGTTGTGAATGGGGATATGGTCTGAATTCAATGCTATGTCAGCGTGCCACGTGGTGTTGATTAGGAGGGCGGGGCTGACTATCGTGAGGTCAGGTGAGCTAAGGCATGTGGCAGTGATACGTGTTGCATGATCCTCGTTTATCGTGCAGAAATCCGAGCTGTCGATCTGCTCCTCGAATTGTTCGCCGCGGGAATCACAGCCAAGTTCGGAGAACCATACGTTGCTGTAGGCATTGAAGTCCTCTAGCACGATTCTGTACTCTCCTTGGAGTAGGTGGCGGATGTTAGGTCGATAACCCGGGTCACAGGCTGATACTGGAGGGATATATACATTTACTATATCGATGTCATCATTACCGGATTTAACCGCAATTCCCTGTACCTCTAGGTGCACATCAGTGTTGATTATGTGCAGTGGCCTGTAGTTTACAGAGTTGTGGATGACGAAGGCAAGATCTCCGCCTTTGTTTCTGTCACGATCTGATCTAAGAATGGTGTACACTCCTGCCCAAAATTATACGACACCATGAAAATTTTAGTTTCGACCCTCGTAGGAGAATGGGAGAGCATAATACAATAAAATCAAGTATGCAGAATGAAAGCTTAATGAATTATGCTTAAAATCTAATATTCTTTTCACTGATAGCATCTCGCTTTTTCAAGAAGCTGTAAAAAAGCAAAAAAGTTCGATTTTTGTCATGTCTGCAAGTGTATCAAAATTATACGATATATTTCAAATATTGCGGCTGGAGAGAAAGGTTTGGTTTCAAATTTTTTTTTTATATATCTGCTAACAATTTAATGAATTTGTAAAAAAAAACCGCATGGGCGTTTGTTCTCCGTCGAGGAAAAGGCAAGGTTAAGGGGCCGCGCACACATAGGGTTGCCCATATTCGACGGACCTATCTGGCAACGCCATAACTTTTGACAGAGATGTCAGATCGCTTAACGACATACCGCGTTTGAAGCGTCAGTCCAAGCAGATTTTTACCATGGAACAATACACGCCACGCGAGCGCTCTGAAATAGTTGAAATTTACATTCAACAGAACAAGTCAATTGTGAAAACTCAACGTGCTTTTAAAAAATTAAAAAATGTGAAAAGTGCGCCTTCTAAGAACACCATTAAGCGTTTATACGAAACATTTTCGACTGGTGAGGCTCTTTCCAATCCGAAGAGGCCAAATAAAAGTCGACCAAGGCGATCGGCCGAGAATATCGCTGCCGTACGAGCCAGTGTTGAGAGGTCCCCAAGAACATCCCAAAAACGCCGTTCTCAGCAGTTGGGCATGGCTGGGTCCACTTTACAACGGATTATTCGCGTTGATTTGCATTTGTTCCCGTACAAATACGACGCAAAGATTGTTGCCTGCGGACAAGCCTCGTCGATTGGAATGGGCCCAAAGAGTCATCGAAATGGCCGAAGATGACGAGCAATTTTGGAACAAAATTATCATGTCCGATGAAGCCCATTTCACATTGAATGGGACCGTAAATAAGCAAAATTGCCGTATTTACGCCACTAAAAAATCCTCAGGAGATTCAAGAAGTACCCCTTCATGACGAAAAAAGTCACAGTATGGTGCGGCGTTAGTGCGAAAACGGTCATTGGGTCGTTTTTCTTCCAAAATGAAAATGGGCATGCTGTTACCATCAACCAGGAGCGTTATCGCGACATGATGACCAATTTTGTGATGCCAATTATTCGTCGAAAGCGTATGAGGCAGTTCTGGTTTCAACAAGACGGCGCTCCACCGCACAGAAGTCGCATAACAATCGATTTTCTGAAGAAATTGTTTCCGGGCCGTTTGATGTCGAAAAGTGGTGATTTGGACTGGCCACCGCGTTCGCCCGATTTGACGCCGCCTGACTTCTTTTTGTTGGGATATTTGAAGTCAAAGGTTTACGTTAACAAGCCAAGGACCGTAGAAGAGCTCAAGGACAACATTCGTGAAGAAATAGCCGCTATTCCGGCCGAAATGTTGGCGAAATCGATGGAAAATGCTGCAAAAAGGGCACAATACGCCATCAACGCCAGAGGCGGCCATTTGAGAGATATCATATTCAAAAATTGATGTAAACAAATCTCCTTGGAACAAATTAAATGATTAAGATTGCCAACCGCCAAATTTTTATTTTTTCTTTGATTTAAAAAAAAAAAACAGGGCTATATACTCTACCTCTCTCTCTCTCTTTTTTTCCTCTGTCTTTTAAGATTGTCGGCGTTGGTTGTGAAAGGGTGGGTGGTGGGTGGCGGGGGTGGCCGGGGTGATTCAGATCATCATAACGAGAACCGCTCGTCCGATCTTTATCATTTCTTTGGCAAATCGATATTCTAATACTAACTATCTCTAGAAGATACAAATCATCTATCTACAAAATGTGGGAGATATGACGTGTTTTCAAAATTGTGGGGGCGGGGGGGCGTGGCAAAATTGAAAATAAACTTAATCTGCAAGTAAAAGCATTTTTACCATAAAAAAAAAAAAACTTATATTTAAAAACATAACTGAGAGTCTGTTGGTTCATACGGACGGACAGACGGACAGACTTAAAAAACCCGGGTATATCCTCGATTGCGAAAATTTAAAAATGGAGAGAAAATTAAAGCAAAGGAAAAAAATATGAGTTCACTAGATTTTACCTGTTAAAGAGACATTGGACGAATTTCTTTATTAATGGGGCGTTAGAAAATCGAACAATACGTATTTTTACAAATTTATTGTGACAAGGTATTTTATTTAAGGAAAAACTAAAGTATTGCTACATATAGTTTCTACATCTAAGTTTATAATGGCACAATGATTTGCAAAAATATTGATCTGGTGTGCTCCCGCAGACGATCTCCTAAAGGTCTTAAAAAAATAGGTGTTTTTGGTGACTTTGAAAATTTACATGACATTTATAAATATGCGAGTGACTTAGAAAAACGGTCCACCTGGACCAAAAAATTAATAGTGGTTAAAGACTCTATTAGGCCTGTTCCCGTTTTCGATTACGATAAAAGCATGCGAAATCGGATTCGTTAAGTGTACTTTAACTTTTAACTTTAAAACCCTATTTACCTTTATTCGACACTCTTGATGACAAAAAGATTGGCTCTTCAGTTGTTTCTAAGAAATCACAGCTCTTACTAATTCCGATTAATCGAATTCGGAAACGGGAACAGGCCTATATATTTTATCTTTTATAAGGAAACAATTAAATTGATCTAATGTAAGCTAATCTTACATTTACTCATAACCCATTTGGAGATATTCGGTAAAATCTTTCTGATGGTAAGATTTGTAAAATTAACCACATTAAAATATTGCCTCAGTATTCGCTGAAATTGACTTTTGAATGTTTGCCCCGAAAACCACTCCTTTTTTGTCCCGTGCGAATGTTATGTTTTTTTCCCATTATCTTGAAAACAAAAATTTGCGCAAAATTAATCTTTGCACCAATTGTAGGACTATTGAAGAGCTATAGGTTAAGCCTATGGTGAAAATAAAAATTTTATTTTGCCTTTTATTAAATTTAAATGCATACAATTGTCAGGGTCGAAGTCATGGATGGAAAATTGGAGATCGCATTTTTTAAGTTTTATTCGTCACAATAATTTTTAGCCCTCAAATGTGGGCTAAATGCAATTTCTCTTTATAAGATTGCTTTGTAACTGCCGCAGTTATTAAATACATCAGCGAGCAGAAATAAACAAGCATGTTTGTTCATTCAAACATAGCTGAACTTACGGCTGAATTAAAATGTTCAAGTAAGCGCATAGTGTGCGCACTTCCATGCACGTAGAGTGTTTGTTTTTCGAAAGCTTAAAGCTTTGCCGAAAGTTCGGCCGTCAGTTCATGTTTCAGCTGTATGTGTGCTCGGCCCCTAAGAGCCTACAACGATGTTGGCTTTAATGTAGGCGAAATATCGTGGAAAATCAGCGGAAAACGTTGTGTTAGCACCAAATTTTTGAACAAACCGCATGAATATGGTGTGAAGCATAGCTCTAGAAGAAAACCCAAGTTGTCTGACCGCGAAAAAGCCGCATAATACTTAAAGCTAGCAATTCGTTTGCTTCGTGCTCCACACTTGCCTCATGTTGCAGTACGCCTGTGTCACGGATGACTGTTTGGCGGACGCTGCTATCATCGGAGTGCATTGTCTCAGAGGAGTCTTAAAAGAGGCTCCGTTCTTAAAGACCGCACAAAAACTCAATATGTGGAAAAAATGGGAGAAACTGGGCCCCGGTATAAAATTGTAAGTTTATTTTGTTTAAACAGCTTTGTTCAATATTTGCTATTTAAATAATTTTTTCTGATGAAAATACATTTAGTCCTGACGGCCCAGATGGGTTTCGGCACCATTGGATAGATTTGCGTAAGGATCCACTTATGTTTTCCAAACCCAATTTCGGAGGCGGATCCGCAATGGTTTGGGGAGCCTTTCATGCGTCTAGAATTATGATGAACAGTGGAGAATACAAAAAGATATTGGAGGATCGTCCTCTGCCATTTTTGGAAGAAAATATGGAAAGAGATTTTGTTTTTATGCAAGATAATGCATCTATTCACAAGAGTAGAGAGAGACCCAGCGCTTCATAAGTGATCACCATATAAAAGTTTTGGATTGGCCAGCATGCTCCCCTGACCTAAACCCAATTGAGAACATTTGGGGTATCTTAGCCAGGCGTGTTTGCGTCTATACCAACAAATTTGAGAATGTCGAAAGCCTCAAAAGCGAAATTTTGGCTCAATGGTCTCTTTTAGACCAAAATTTACTTACAAATTTAGTGAATTCAATGCCTAAGAGACTTTTCGAGGTAGCAAAGGCTCAAGGTGGCTCTATTAATTATTAAATATTGTTTATATATCATTCTAAGAATAAAATATTAACTAAAACCAACAAATTGGCATATGTCGTATAATTTTGATACACTTGCCGACATGACAAAAATCGAACTTTTTTGCTCAGTGCACTCAAGATTGTTAGGATCTCAATGTGCTTTCAGAATAGATAGATCTGAGGCCTAGGATATAAAAAGATTTTGCGGTAACATCATAGTGTGTCACCGGATTTCACAAACTTTCCCACACAAAAAACATAGAAAGGATCTGTCGGAATGGGAAGGGCGAATTGCCACATTACGACCCCAAATCCAGATTTCACAAGCGGCTTCCGTCAACTTAGACTGGGTAGGAAATGATTCGTTCTCCCTGTTACATACAAACTTAATACACTCTGTGGACCCTTGGCACAGAGTATAAAAAGGTTTCGGCAAGAGCGAAACCGGGATTCGTTTCGGTTTTATTCCCTAGTTTGGAGGAAAAAATTAGAAAAAGAAAAAGCGCCGCAGGCAATTTTTTTTATAATCGTGCGTGAAAAAGAATTTATAAGTGAGTATCTACAAACTGCTCACACAATAAACATTAAGAATACTACTTTGGGATGTCTAGGCATAGGTTTTTATTTTTATTATAAAAAAGGTTTTTAAAAAGGGTTGCGAAAATATTATCGATATATCGAAATATCGACATTTTTGCCCAAAATGACAAATATCATTATCGAATATTTTTCGGAGGCGATATATCGGTTATCGAATATTTTTTGGCGATATTTTCTGAGAATATTTTTGTTTTAGCCTTCAGTCACAATGCTGCGAATAAGTGTTTTTGTGCTCTGGACACGTAAGGCACAATGTTTAAAAGTTGTTTTATTAACTGTAAACTGTGCAAAAAGTTGTAAGGACCATGGCAACTCAACAAACATAAAGGCGCCCTTAATCGCATGGAGATGCTTGGCTCAAAAGCAGCTCACTTTTAAAAACAGTAAAGAATAACATGATTGCAGCATGACGACTATCGTCAAACAGTGGCAGTCGCCTAGAGTCATGCTGCACACATATTTTTCTCCCTTTAAACACAAGTGTGCGACATCTGAAGACGTAATTTTTGAAGGATCGCTCTTCGCTGATCACAATTCTGCCGTGATATCTCAACAACCACTAGGATAGGAGAATAAATTATTGAAGTTAAATGTAAATGTAATGCAATGTAAATTATTGAAGTACAATTGGAATTTACCGTTGTTTGCCCGGAACGGGACCCTATTAAGTTCTGGATTGGAGAGAATGACGCATTGCCAGTGCTTTCTGACTTGGCGTTGTCATATGGGCATTTCCACAGTCGCGAACGCGACATTCGTACGCCTTTAAAGTGCAGCGATATATGTAAGACATAAAGAATTTTTGAATTTGTTTCAATTTTTTGGTAGAATTTTGGTAGCAGATTTTTGGTCGATTTGACGATTAAAATATAATATAAAATATATTAAAATATATCACGCGACAAAAATGGAAGTCGTTTTCGACTGCATCTAAAAAAATTAATAAATCTCCGAAAGTTTAATAAAAATTTTGAAGCAGTTAACTATTAAATAAAGGGGAACAATGCAGCTTTTCAATTATTAACATTAGTTTTGTTGTTATAAGCTATAATATTATGAAGAACACGACATTTAGCGCGCGACATCTTAAAAAAAGCTAACAGTGAAATAGACATATCTTCGGTATTCGGACCAATTTTCTTGTAGTAAAGAATCAGAAAAGCTGTACATACATTTTGGTATTAATGTTGATTTTTGTTTGCAATGTTATGTTAAGAAAAATCATTTAAAACAAAACCATTTTTATCAATCTCGGTGGACCTTTCTGTGGAAATGCCCATATCTTATTACACCGGGAAGCTCCGTGCCATCGGAACGATTGGCATAGGCTATAAAAAGTGTGGTTTCTGACAACAGAAGCCCAATGACCGATGAGCACATAACTCAACGCGTCTTCCTAAAATCTTTGTCTAACGATTATTGGTAGAATCAGAAGTTTTTAAGTTTCGAAGATTTAACTGAATAAGTTTTTTTAAAGCTTTGTAGTTCGAATGCTCTAGTTCAAAAGATGATGAATTAAAAAAGTAAACACTGCTTTCGTTCCATAAATTTAAATTCATGAATAAGATTTCAGAACTTCTTATGTTGATGAAATAAAAAATAAATATCTTTTGTTAATTTAATAAATATACATTAAATCTATATTTTTATTGCGCAGTCAGATTGAAGTTCTTATTACGCGTCAAATGACACCTCAATTACCTCAACAGACCTGTTCATTGTTAAGATCCGGGCTTTTATTGAAAAATATCGAAAATATCGATAATATCGATGTTTTTAACACCAAACTATTTATATCGAAATGATACTTTTTCAATATCGCCAAAAATATCGATATAGATATTTTTTGAAAAATTCGACAACCCATTTTCAACAAAAAATATTTATCAAATAACTTATTTTAAAAATAATTAATAATTTTACAAAAAAAATGAATTGAACCCAGGTCTGTTTGACTTTCAGTCTCATACCTTACACCACAGCTACCAAGATAGAGAGAACAGCTAAATGTGCTATATAACTCAAAAGCAAGGCTGCAAACCGGTCCTAAACCGGTTCGGTTCGGGTTTTTTGGTTCCGACGAACCGGACCATGAACAGAACCTCAAATATTTTTGACTCCTCGAACCTGACCAATTTTTCAGAAATATTCGGTTCGGTTCAACAATTTAAGTAGTTTCTTCAACGACACATACAATATAGATATATGGAAATTCCTTGTAATCTGACTATCATTCAAGAAGTTCAAGAAGAGAAGTCAAGAAATGAATATGGATCGAGCATTAGAACTTTTAAACGACAACTGTAGGGCATAAAAGGAATGCAACTATGAAGAATATAATGTTGATGAAGGTTGCTCATGTGCTCCAAAATCTCTTTAAAGCATTTCTTGATTTGCCATTCAGAATTACTAATCAATTAAAGTATATTTGCCGAAAATAGGAAAATCGTAGTGATTAGTATAGTTGGGTGGTGAACATTTATGATTATTTAATGATTACGATTACAAAAAATGAAAAATGAATGGAAAATTACCATAAATTATTAAAATAATTGGAAAATAGAAAATAATGGAAAAAAATTTTCCATAATTATTTTCCATTATTTTCCATTTTCAATATTTTCCATTATTTTCGACTATTTGAGACTATTTTGAGAGAAACAAATTATTTTCAACATCACATTTAATAACAACAATGTTTCTTTACAAAAGTGCTAAGCTTTTTGCAGCCACCCGCCACTTTATGAAAAAAGCTTTCAACAGCACACGCACGTTGTGTTCTTCGAGGTTTCCCGCCATTTCGGCCCTGTTTCTTTTATGCGAAATAAGAGTATTATGGTTGTGTACAAAAGCGAAAGTAAGCATCTCTGGTCCCATAATACATATATATTCTTGATCTATCTGTCCATCTGAAAGAACACATCGATCTTGGAGACTAGCACTTCATACAAAATATTGAAAATCTGTGATAACTTATCATTCATCGAAATCGGTTGAGAAACAGCATAGATATCGAACACTGAAGTTAAGTCCCAGAATACACAAAACATGACTATACTGTATAATTATAAGTTCAGGGTATGTTCTAGTCGGGAACTAGAGCTGCGACTGTGGTTTACGAACCTTGCGACAGACTGACGCACAAGCTGAGAGTATGATCGCGAACGAATACATACATGCTTGCATTGAAAATAGGCAAAACACAACAAGTCGCACAAATTGCACAAGTAAAAATACCCTGTGTCCAAATATTCAGTTGTAGTCCAAGAAATCACAAATATATAGTTTCATGAAAAAGATTATGTACTATGAAAGTGTTTGTAATTTAAGGTATATATCTTGCGTTTAGTTGTTTATTAATTAAAATTAAAAATAAAAAAGTTTAGTTACTCGGCGACTTGGTTAAAAGAACCGTCTGTCGCTCACCGCCTCGCACCCTCTACACGTAGCTTAATACACCTGGCTTCCCGGGTCTTCCCCAGATACCAGATCGTTCAGCCATGCGCTTTGGGTTTGCGAATTAGTGCTAGCAGGATTTACAAAAGTTATAAATAACTAATACTAAAAAACTAAAAACTAAATTTCCTTTTTAAGATGATCCCTTTATAATTCTGTTTCTATATGCTAAGGCTTTAATCACATAACTCTGTAGCTTTGACCAGTTCGCGCCGTTGAGGATATTTATTATTTCGTGCGGAAAAAGGATTATGTTTAATGTTTGTGTTTAATTTAATGTGAAAACATGTATTATTTAATACGTTCTTGTTAATATGTTGTAAGCCAATCTCGTACAGCAACATTGTTGTTATTAAATGTGATGTTGAAAATAATTTGTTTCTCTCAAAATAGTCTCAAATAGTCGAAATAATGGAAAATAATGGAAAATAATGGAAATAATGAAAATATGGAACGATTATTTTCCATTATTTTCAATTATTTTTAATAATTTATGGTAATTTTCCATTATTTTTGATTATTTGTAATCGTAATCATTAAATTATTGTGTGAAACCGAAAATAATCGAAATTTAATCATTAATTCAACTTTTAAACAAAAATAATCTAATTAATAATGACTACAATTAATAATCATTATTTAACAGGTATGCTTTAAAGCTACAGGACTCACAATTACTAGCAAGTGATTTTTACTCCGCTTGCTTTTCATTTCAAGCAACTGTTCTGAATTCTTGTGTTTATTACTATACTCGTTCGATAAACGTTCTTTTATTATGAGCTAAGTACCAACATTGGCTGCAGTGCTCTAAGACCCGAGATTTCAAACTTGGTTAACTTCACATTTCACATTACAGACATGCTGAAGCTCCAAAAGAGAATTCTTGATAGAGAGCTTTAAATGAATCAACAAAGAGATTTTAAGCAATGAAAACAATAATCAAATATTATATTAATATCAAATCTGTAAATGATGTTATAGATTCCTTTGACTATTGTCAATACATCGACAAATGTTTCAAAATTTTCAAAAGGTGAAAAAGACGACTTAAAATATTGCGTTAACTATAATTGCTATTCCAGCAACTCAGTAATCAGTTTAACGGGCCTTTTCAACACTTTACAATCTAAGAAGAATGCTTTTTAATTTCAACAGAAGCGGTTCTCAAAGGCTGTTAGTGTCAGCTAATGAATTTGATAATTAAAAATTGCATTATTGACGTGAAAAGAATATTATTTAAAACGAGAAAGGCAAGCACTTCGTCTGCCACGAAGTTTTATTTTTGAATACGTCAACGGTTTAGCGACTTCGACCAAACTTCGCAGATCAGCTTAAACATTACATATTACCCTTTGACCGTGTTTAAGAGCAGTAATATTGAGAACAAACTAGTTTTCTTACTAAATCCATTTTCGAACGAACATTTGTATGGCAGCTACAAGAAGTAGTCATCCGATCCGGTCGGTTCCGACATAATAGCGGCATTTGATAAAAAGAAGACTCTGTGCAAAGTTTCAGCTCGGTAGCTCCAAAACTGGGGACTAGTTCGCGTAGAAACGGAACCAGGAACGGACAGACGGACGGACAAAGCTTAATCGACTCAGCTCGTCATGCTGATCAAGAATATATATATACTTTATGTGGTCGGAGATGATTCCTTCTATGCGTTGCAAACTTCTGGGCAAAATTATAATACACTTTTCAAGTGTAAAAAATAAGTGTTAATAAATCGAAATTATTCTTCTATGTTCAAGCGAACGAGGTTCGAACCAAAACCTGCGTTCCGTGAACCGGTCCGCGAACCGAACCTTAGGCTTTACAAGGGGTTCGAACCCCCGGACCGAACCTACTGTAAAATTTTAGAGGTTTGCAGCCTTGCTCAAAAGTATCTTTTCTTTTTTTATTTTATTTTTCTAGAAGATAGCGAAGTGTTTAGCAACACTGAAATTGTATTCAACCAGTTAATCTCATGACCTGGGACTGGGCTGGTGATGTCAGCAACCCAGTTGACGTGAAAACCCTAAATAATTTCAAATAGAAAAAAGTCGTACAAATAAATATTTAACATGGGGGTCGTCATATCCTCAGTCCTCAGTAAATATGGAATTCTCAACTCAAGTGACATTTCGTCTGCACTTTCTTGATTATTTTCAAAAAATACATCGAAAGATGATTCATTTTTTCTTGTTTAAGTAACAATTCAATCACATTGGCGACGTGAACACAGGCTGATGAAAAGTTCTGGAGCCTTAAGAGTTCTACTGAGTCCTCAGAATTGCAGCATTGACGGCAGTAAAAACATGGAAAGAGATCAGAAACTCCGCTTTTTTTCAATTTTGATGATGCCTCGCAGTCTCATTCTTAAACTTTACTAATGCTCCAATATACATATAAAGCAGCAACTTAGCGAGTGTGTACACTCAATTCATGTTTTTCATGCAAACAATCGTTCTCATCAATCAACAACTGTTCGCTTAGTGACGCAAGGTGAAGAGAAGATAGGAATCGATTAGAATGAATCTTCGCGCAAACTGTTGCCACGTTTAGAATAACGGGTTATCAAAATTAGATCAAATATTTCACCGTATTTTCAACGATCGGTCGTATTTTTTCAACCCATATTCCAACACTTCTTCGTTTGTAGATACTTTTTACTGCTGATGCCTTTTGAAACAATCTAAGTATTTGCATCTTTTTCTAAAATTTTTGATTACTAGAAATATTTTGATCTTTGCATATATTGGGTGAATTGAGACATTTGGGCTCCCCCCCTGTATCCCGCTACTGCACAGAACGGAGTAAACTCCTCTAGTGATGTTGATTTTGCATACTGAGCAAGGGTATACTCTGGGTCCTGGGTTACTTTCAACATCACCGGCGCAAAGAAGGAGTAGACTGAGCAAGCAGGCCGGTGTTGCTTGCTCAGATAGTGAAGAAAGATAGGATAGGGTAGGAAAAAAAAGGGGGGTTTGTACATACAGTGAATATCGCTTATATGCAAAAGTTATATTACAGCGTAATTTTTGCATATAAGCGATATTTGCATTTAAGCGGTTATCGGTTATATGCAAATCATTTACATTTATCGGTTGTAAGCAAAAACTTGCATATAAGCAATTCAGTGAATTATGCTCATTTATTTTAACGGCACATAGTTAATGCTTATGTGTAATTTAGCTTTAGATAAGAATAACTTAATCACTTTACTTTTGTTTCAATGTTTTCAAAAGCGGTAATATTATTATTACATAGGAAAAGTTTCGAAGTAGTGAATATAAATTAAGTGGGGCCTCATTTGTTAGGGATGTTTTGTGTTGAGCAAAGTAATTATGCTCAAATGGATTTTAATTTTCTTTCAATACGATACGATAATACAATGTTCTCGTCCGAAATAATTCCAAATCAGGCAAGTTCATTGTCACATTGGATGTATTCGGCATCTATTTTGACAGTATTGCTTCTGGGTTTCTTTTAAACTTTCATGCTTGCTTCCTTTTGGTAGAGCCTTATATAGAGCAAGAAAAACCCGAGCGCGCCGCGAACGAGAAAAAAAATAGAATAAAAAACCGAGACCCAAGAAATCGAACTTGCACCGTTCCCTAAACCCCAACCCCACCCACCACCACACCCCAGCCACACAAAACCACCCAAACCCACCCACCCCAGCCCACCTCCCGCCCATTTCCGCCCACATCCCACCCACATCACTTCCACCCACCAACATCCGCACACCTAAACCCGCCACTTCCAACCACCGCTCATCTGCAACCACCCACATCCCATCCACCCCCAACAGCGGAAAAGAAAACACAAAGAATTCTCATTTTGACCTTAAAACCGAGTTTCAAGTTAAACGGATGAAAAAAGCATTTCGCAGTAGAATTTCCGGGAATTTCTAGCGTTGGGTCAAATTTTAAAGGAAAAACAAGAAATAAAAAAAGTTCTAAACAAACCGAGTTTGAAGCCAACGGATAAAAAATGTTTTTAAACAGAAATTTCCGGCCATTCCCGGTGCGGATTCCAACAAGGAAACACGGTAAATATCGCGTACTTTGAAAAACCAAATTTCAAGCAAGGATAAAAAAAACGATTCCCAAAAACTTTCAGCAACTTTCGACTTTTCCGGGTGGAATTTCCAAAACCCCGCGTAGACGCACTTCACCAGACAGAAACCCGCCAAATTCAACTTCACTCTTTCCGTTTGTGGAGAGTGCAAGAGGAACAGGAATCAACAGGACACCCTTTATATTAGAGAATTCGTGAGAGCCCAGAAAGTGAATTTAAAAAGGCTTGAAACAACGTTTATAATTGTTTTACCAAACGACTTTGCGGAGTTCTACCACCCCACACACCACACCCCACCGCACCTTTTCACTTCTTAACTACCACGTCCGCACTTTCCACCACACCCACCACTTCATACCCACTCACACCCACTTCTCACCCACACCCTTCCCTTTCCCACCCACGCGCGCCCACGTTCCACCACCCCACCACACCCACCACTCACCAACACCTAACCACCCACCCTTCCGATCCCTCGCACTTCACACCCACTCACACCCATCCTTTCCCACTCCCGCCCAGTTCACGCCCACTTATCACCACACCCCCACTAACCACACTCGCTCACATCTCCCACTCCCCACCCGGTATTCCAAACGGAAAAGGCAATCTCAAATTACTTCGTATTCCATCACTTAAACGAGTTTCAATCAATCTGGAGCAAAATAGTCTTTGTATGCAGAGTTTTGATGAAGTGCGACCGTTGAGTCAAAGTTCCAACACGGAAAACACACATTTATTTAAAAAACCGAGTTGAAGTCAAGGATGAAAAAAGTTTTTGCAAGCATTCGGCCATTCGGGGGGGTTCAAAGCGAAAAAGTGTAAAATTGTATAGACGAAAAAGTTAAGAAGGATGAAAAAAATTTTTACAAAAACTTTCCGACCCTTTTCCGACTTTAGGTGGGACTTTCTGAAAATTAGTAACAGATTGTTGAATTTTTATATAGATTTGAAAATGAGTTTGAAGAGGATAATAAACAAAAAGATTAAAACAGTTCCGGAATTTCCGACTTGGAAGATTTTAATATTTTAAAGTAACGTTTAATTTTATTAGGAATTGAAAAGAGTTGGAGCGAACGCGGCAACAAGTTCGAAAACCTGACCACCCACACCAGGTGAATTCGGAAGAGGTAGATTGTGAATTTAAGATCTTTGAAAAAAGTTGAACGGGAGAAACAAAAAGTTTCATCTAAAAGTGTGCCGCGAATTTTCACATTAGCGAGCAAGACTGGTCTATCAACAATTCCAAGTTGATAGCGGATTTGGTTAATCTACGACAACAGTGCTGTTGTGAGGATTAGTTACAACACCTCGCTTGCATTGTTTTTAATGCACCAAATATTGCAGAGAGAACTTTATCCTTCGCAACAAGCATCTTTTAATAACACGGTTTCTCTTTTTCCAGCTGCTATGTGTCAGATAATCTTACAATTTGAAGCCGATTTCACATTTTCTACATGGAGGAGATGAATCAGAACCAGAATGATCTTACGGCCGCGTGAAAACAAATACAGATGCACAAAATATAATCCTACCTCCCAACAGTCTAAGCATACCTAGCTGGTAAAAACCTGTCTCTCTCCTCTGGAAAATCCAGCTCAACTATTTTCAATACTTGGACCAAGGTAGTGAACACTCAGCTCAATGTCACTGTGGACGGAGGAAAAATTCCCAAAAATCTTGGGAGTGACTTTTGACAATATCTTCTTCTTTGCGAGGCACGCGGAGAACACAGCCCGCAAAGTTAGAGAAAGAAATGGGGCCTTCAAAGCCATAGCTGAAAGCTCTTGGGGAAAGGAGAAGGAGACACTGCTGGTATGTACCAGGCAATAAAGCCTGGACCGCAGCCATCAGAGACACACAATACAAAAAAAGGGCCCACTTCTGCAACCGTTCATTTATATTTTTGGCCGCTGAACTCAGATAAATTGTCCGTTTTCTCCCAGCACGTCAGGCTTACGAGATATCTGCATAAACGTATGTTTAGCGAGGTATCTTTACATTTGTTGGTCCTGTGGCCATATTAAGTGTCCTATTCCAACCAAATTTGTTTCAATGTAAGCTGCATTGAACGACGTTACAGAAAAACCAAACACGAAGATTTGATTTTGCTGATAAGGTACAAATTTTTGGATTTTAATATTGAAAATGTGGTTATTTTTTTAAAAAAAAATTTTTTTTTCCCAAGTTTAAATAATTCTGAAAAATTTTGTGCTGTTAATAAAAATCTTAGAAAAAATAGGTGATTGTCCTTTGTTTCTTCTTATTTTACAATTACCTCAGTGCAATAAGTATATGTGCAAATATGTTTTCGTTTCTCTCTTCCTCAATAGTAACAGAACATATGTTCTAGGTATAAAGTCTTTTGTTGTTATCTATTTTTAGAATGCTTTTGCATAATTCTTCTTTGGTCATCATTCTTAGTACCGTTATCACACATTTGAGTGGCGAGATTTGATTTTCTTAGGAAATAAGTTTATGTGCAAAAACCAATTAGTGTGCATTTAATGGTCGGCGTGCAACAAATTGGATGTGTTTTGATAAAAAATGAAAAGTTGAGAGTAAATTAAGTAGTTGTTGCAGAAACACAAAAAAATATTTTAAATTTTCCTAAGAATGCCGCGTGGAACACATTTATCAGCTGAGGAACGCGGACGAATCCAAGGATTGAACGAAGGTGGGGCTACCATCACTGAAATAGCTTCCAGAGTGTCTCGACACAGAAATACGATAGCTAATTTCTTAAAAAATCCAAGCTCCTATGGTCAGATTAAACGCAGTGGCAGACCGAGCCACATCGACGATAGGTGCAAGCGTGAGATTAAGCGCCTGGCTGTAAACAATCAAATGTCTTGTACAGGCATTAAACGTCATTTAGAGCTCAATGTCGGTAGAAGACGGATCCATCAAATTTTAACTGAAAATTGTAACCTTAAACATAGTTCCCGGGTGGCTGTACCGATGCTATTGCCACGCCATCTTAAGGCTCGTTTGGCGTTTGCTGACAGGTACAAATTTTGGACCGAAGAATTCCGAAACGTTATTTTTTCGGATGAAAAAAGTTTAATCTTGATGGTCTTGATGGCTGTCATAGACAGCGGATTTTATGCAACTTTTTAAATAAAGGCAGATTGAGGTGAAAATTTGGATTTTTGCATATGCAAAATATGTAAAAAAATATGCAAAATATGCAAAAAATATGCAAAATATGCAAAAAATATGCAAAATATGTAAAAAATATGCAAAATAATCGCGAAAGTTGAACATTTTTCTATAAGCATTTAATGGTCCAACACCGCAAAATTCGGCAAAATTATGAGTATTTAAAAAACCGCAGGCGTTGGCAAATGAAAGGTATAGTGAGCGTTCTAATATATTGGAAAATTTTTACATTTTTTTTAAGAGCTTAGATTATTATGAACATTTAATAGACGGCAATAGTAAACGAGTAAATACTGTAAAGGAACAAATGGTCAAAAAAATCGCGAAATATCAAAAAATTAACATTTGAGTTTCATAAGTATCATAAAGATGCGTGGCCAAGAAAATCAACGGACCGAAGATAATCGTGAAGATTGAATAGCAATTGAAGACACGAAAATAAGAGGTGTAGACTAAAATTTGTCAAATTTTTATTTGAGTACTTATGAAAGCGCAGGTGTTAATAAATAGGAGGCGTAGATTTAATAAACCAAAAATTGGCCAATTATGAAGATTTGATGGATGGCAATGTAGACGGGTAAATAGGAGATGTAGATGGAAGGGGCTCAAAGAATCGCGAAATTTGCAAATTCTTCATATGATTAAAGATAATTTTGAAGACTTAATAGACGGCAATAGTAAAAGAATATATATGAGCCGTATAGTCAAAAATTATTATTTGAGCTTGGTTTTTTGCAAAATTTGCCACTTTTTATGATTTTAGGGAATCATTAAGATATGGTGGCGATTAAAGACGCGTAAATGGTTGGATCCACCGGTCCGAAAGTCGCTGAGAATTTCTAAAACTTTTTGTATAATGTGGACGGGGAAATTGACGGGTCAAGATCAAGATCGGTCTAAAACACATCGATATACTCAAAAAATTGTATGATTTGTTTAGACTATCACGAATATGTAATGGTTTGGCAATTAAAAAGACGGGTAAATAAGAGACTATATTCTTTAGCATTGGTCCTTCATTTATATCGCGGTTCGTAGTGTCATAATCCTGGCTATGTTATTATAATTTGTGGTATTGGAAAGCAGTTTCTTGGTAATTAGCGGTCTTATTACCGTGGAGAACCCTTCTTCGAATGGCTCTTATGCATTGATCTAGCATTTTTCACTCTATAGGGAGTACAATTTGTTTGGAATTGTTACTATTTTCGATCCTCTTGGTATTTTTCCGCTATTAATGATTTGTCGGTAATACGGAAAGTGGCTTACAACGATTCCTATAATCTTGACTATATTCTTTAGTATTGGTCTTCCATGGTATTTATCGCGGTTCAGTATGGTCAAATTCATGGCAATGTTACTATGTGTGGCCATTTGTGGACTTGAAGAGCAGTTTCTTAAGTAATTAGCGGTCTTGTTACCATTGAGATCCGTATTATTTCGCGATTATAAAAGTCGACAGTCACGGTAAATAGGTTAAAATAACTCGCGAAAATAACTTCCGAACCCTCAGCAACGCATACCGTTTACCTCATATGAAAAAAACGTATTTCAAAACAGTTTAATGGCAAATATTTTAGCCGTTTTTACATCAAAAGTATTTTTTATCACTCATCTTCTGTTGTTGACCTTTTAGTAACCCTGGCCTACCAGAATAATATGTGATCTGAAACATAGAGTTTCATATAATATAGGCTTTTTGCATATTTTGCAAATAAATAATATTAAAATATGCAAAATATGCAGAATAGTTTTTAGCGGACTTACATCATTTTTCAATAAAATAAGATGTGTGCAATCAGAAATTAAATCCGACAAGCGGTTCAAAATATGCAAATATGCTAAAATCCGCTGTCTAGTCATAAGTATTGGCGTGACTTAAGAAAATCAAGAAAACTCATCATAAGAGGAATCAAGGCGGTGGATCACTGATGATTTGGGCCTGTTTCGGATATGCAGGAAAGTCTCGGCTATGTTTATTCCAATAAGAACAAACTCAGAAATCTATATTCAATTGCTGGAGAGTGAATTAAAAGATTTTGCAGACGATCTTTGAAGATAGATGGATTTTCCAACAGGACAACGCTCCAATCCACACATCAAAAGCCACAAAGGCTTATTTTCTTCAAGAAAATACCTGTACTGGAGTGGCGGCTATCAGTCCTGACTTGAACCCAATTGCGGATCTCTGGGGTATCCTCTCAGCCCAGGTTTATAGAGGTGGAGGCAGTTCGACTCAATTAAGCATTTAAAGTACCTTTGCTTGCAGAATGGGAGTTAATAAGCAATGAAACTCTCCAAAATCTGGCCGATTCCATGCCAAACCGCCTTGCAAAAGTCTTAGAGGCAAAAGGAAAGCAATTAACTATTAAAGTTGATCAAAAGTTTGAACTTAATACAAAATTTTAAGAACTATTTAAAATGCTATACCTATTTCCTAAGAATGAAATACATTTGTTAAATAATAATTTTTGTTAATAAATATTGAAGTACTGTAAGGCAGTTCTTGAGTTACTGGCTCACGTTTGGTTAAAACGAGTTTTCCGTAAAAATTAATTTATATTAATATTTATTTTTCTTTCTTATCTGTTTCAGACCATCAGAATTGTTGCAAAATTTTTTTACAACCGATTAAAATAAACACGTTCACAAAAAAAAATATGAAATTTTTGTAAAAGTTTGCTTAATTAAATTTCGTTGGGCATAATGCTCTAAAATATATAAAATTTTGCGTATAACCGGTATTTGCAGACAAGCGGTTCGTCATATAACCATATTTACTGTATTTGACTTTCCGTATGTCGGGGGTCCCGCAAATCAGCTTGGGCAGTGTGCGTACTGCGTCGACTCCGGGACGTAGATCCGATTGCTGTGAGAGTCGACGATGGATGAGTTGAGAAACTATTTGCAAAGCGAAAATATAGGACGAAGCTTTTTAGGAAAATAATTAAGCTATAAACTAAGTTAGGTTAATCCAAGAGCCTGGGACGGCCCCTTATAGGAGTGAATGTTATGAATAAAATGAAAAGCTTTTGTTCCTAAAAAGCTGTCTGTCCAAGTCAATCTCATCTTACACAGTACAACTCATAAATTGGTTACGCCTTCGGACCCCGATATTTTTTCAAAGAGCATACCGAAACTAAATAATCCCCAAGACTTGGCCCTACTATCATCATTAAGGCCTGTATCCAGCACTATGCAAAATTCCTGCGAGGAATTTGCTATTTATCAGTGCTCAGTGGTCGGACTTGTATGGAAGTAGGCGACAAAAATAGTTGTAGGTGTCCTTCAGGTCTATAATTTAAACTGTAAGCCTATAACAATACTATAAATCTATTTTGAAAAAAATGGGCGTGGTTATACGCCCAGAAGCCCATGCCACCCATTTATATATATTTTAATTAAAATACGAGTATATCATTTCTTAAAATACTTCTGAACAGAAAATTTGTTAATAAAATAATTAATTAATCAAAAAATAATTCAAAAACAGACTCTTTAATTTGATTGACGATTCAGTATACGTGAAACTGTATGATTAACTAAACTTTGTAAATCAACTTCAGCGAGTGATTCACTTACACTAATGCTACTTGGATAACTGTGAGTTTTAGCTTGCAGAACATTATCGTAACTGGGTAAAATATTATATGAAATTTTGGAGTTAATAGAACGTCGAATAAGTAAGTGGTTTTAAGTTGAATAGGCATCCATCATCATAAATGCCGCATATTCATAACCATTTGCGTCATTTAATGTTTGATTTGCTGTAGAGAGACATTCTGTAAAGCGTTTGCAGCGGACTCATCTATTTTAGCTATTTTGGATATTCGTCGTTTCTTTCTTCTTGATGAAGGCTCGTTGAAGTCGGATTTGGGACGGCCACGACTCAATCATTCGACTTTTCAGCTTTTTCTGTCACTGTGAAAGAGAGCTTCAAATCAAGCCAATCCGAATGCTTCTGCAAAACAGTCAAATTGGTACGATTGCAGCTTTGACACCGGATGTAAAATTATTTGCAGACAGCAAAGTCAAAATTCTGCAACTCTTCTGAATCTGCAAAGTATCGAATCGACGATTTTCCGACCTCTTTTAGCATTAGTGCCATTTAGGGCGCACCACTTTCGAAAAACTAATATGTACGAAATGGTGCATTATAAATGATTGCCAAAAATAAACATTTCTAATAATAAATTAAGAAAACAAACCAATTTGTCATTTACTATACTTGCAACAATAACAAACACATAAAAGAGCACTTAACATGAAAAACACAAACAACAAAACACAAATACTTGCTGCATGCGGATCAAAATATTTTGACGCTGGGCAGCTCCTCCGGGCAGCTCCGGCAGCTGATTCTTTTACTATTTTAATCTATTATTATTAACAATAAATGATAATAAATATGAGCATCGGAATCGATCGGCATCACAACTAAAAGCTTAAGTGAAAGTAAAAAAAAGTAAACGAAAAACAATCAAAAAAGGTCATTTCTGATTTTGCTTTGTTTTAAAAGATAAACCACAATATCCAAATTGTTAAATAATTCAAATCATAGTTAATACCTGTTCGAACGTTATCCATATCATTAAAAAGTTATTGTAACTTTTATTTGTTAATTTTTTTACTTTTAAATGTTGGGTCACTTTGAGACAAAACACAAAGCACTAAATTGCGTAGCACATGGTTTAAATTTAAGGGATTTTTACACAAAGAGCGAATGGTCACACAAAAAAAGTTTGTTTGTTTCAAAAGATAATTTATTTATGATATGATCGACATACTTCAAAGTGTAAAATTTTGATTTCGGTTTTTTGATTTTTGTCGTATGGGAGCGACCACTGTGACATTTCCTGTGCTGTGCATCAGCTGTTTCTCCATCCACGCTATCGATGTGCAACTATCGATAAGGAACTGTGGATTACGTTCATGTTGCTGGATACACAAGCAACGAAAGGTAAACTAAGAGAATTCCTGCCACGGTTTTTTATATGAAGTTTGACAGGAATTTTTAGTTTCTGCAAGTGCTGGATACCCGGCTTTAAGGTACTTTTTTGATACCCAATTTATTTTCAAATTTTGAAAAAATGTCAATTATTATGAAGTCCATATATCATAAACCGTTTGGAATTTTGTTTTTATATCTTTGGCAAAATAAAAGATATGAACTAGAGGAAAAAAAAGTCATGAACAGACTGACCAAAATTCTAGTGCCCAAAAGTGCAAAAACTTCGAAAGTGAAATTTTTTCATGTTTTTTTGTAGAAACGGATTAACTACTGGGAATTTGAAAACCTTTCTTCTGCGAAATTATCCCAAACAACAATATAAACAAATCTCTAGTACGCGGAAGCTTCATACGAACACCTTTTCATACTGTTTTGATACTATAAAAGTTATCTTTTCTAGATAATACTTTGTATTCATTATGAACTTTAGTTCTTAGTATATTAAAAGTAAAAAAAAAGAGAAAAAGAATTAATTTTAACCAAAGGTTAAGGTTTTAATATTTTTGTTTTAACATGGACTGACTCTGTGCTTCCAGAACTAGAAGATGATCCAAGGCATACATCTGTACGTGTTTTCCATAGCAGTGTCTTTTAGGTTTTCAACGCCTTCATCCTCATACTGGCACATACTTTGTGGTTCCACCAACAAACCTCCGAGAGCAATAATTCAGCTTCTTGCCTTGATATCTTTTTTCATTGGCACTGTAACCCGGTGGAATCGCTCCCCTTGTTCGTCCGCTTCTGTGGGCAATTGTTTCAGAAAAACATCCAAATGGTGATGCAAAAAATGCAATTTTAAAGTCATCGATACGGTTGATCATGTAAAAATAACCCGAGCATTCTTATATCATTCCTTACTTAATCAACCAAACAATTGCTTTCCTAAAACGTTCTGAAGTCATCGCTTTTCATTAATTTTTCTGATATTTGTTTGGTCCAGTCAGAACACCTGTTTAATACAAAATCAGCCAAATCAGATATAAAATTTATTAAAATAACATAATCACCCGTCACAATTTTGCATCGCTGAGTTCCGGAAAGACTGTTTTCAAGCAATCAAAGATTTCGGGCACAACTTTTAACAGCAGTCCTGATGAACTTTTGACGATTCTGATTTCTCATCAAAACGATATGAAGGGGTGTTCGTATGAAGCTGGCGTGTATAGAGATTTGATTTATATTGTTGTTTGGGATAATTTCGCAGAAGAAGGTTTTTCAAATTCTTAGTAGTTAAGCCGTTTCTGGCCAAAAACAGAAAATATTGTACTTTTTTTCTCGAAGTTTTGCACTTTGAAAGCATAGATACCAATTTTTAGGTCAGTCCGTTCCTCGCCTTTTTTCCTCTAGTTCATATCTTTGACACGCAAAATATCGCTCTTGTCCAAAGTTTCTGCAACTAATGTCGGAATGGTTTGAGACAAACCTTGGGTAAAGCAAGGATGCCTGCTAAGCCCGTGCTCTTTTTATCTGTTTATAGATGACATTGCTAATTTATTGCCTGGAGGCGCAGAGTTCGGAAATAAGATTTACAAGGTATTAATGTACGCTGATGATATGGTCATCCTTGCCACGTCACCTAAAATGCTACAAGACATGATAAATGCAGCGAGCTCATACTATCAGACCTGGAATTTAAGAATAAATACGAGCAAATCAAAAGTAATGTGCATTCGGGAAGGCAGGGTCGACGTGCTGGGTGTGAACATTGGACACTAAACGGAGTACAACTAGAAACGGTCAAAAGGAGTACAAGTACTTGGGAGTAACCTTAACACCAAACATGTCATTTAGCAAGCATAATGAGTATAAATTACGTGAGTCGAAGAAGATCGCCCTTAACAGTACGTGGAACGCCTTGTTAAACCGAGAAAATGTATTGCCCCAGTACTAAGTACAAACTGTTCCAAGCAACAGCTAGAGGTAATAATGCCTATGCATCGCAGTGTAAGGTTACATGGAATACGAACAGGTGGGGAAACTACTACGCTACTTTATTAAAAAAATTTTCCGACTACCGATAAATACCCCAAATTACGCAATTTGTTGGAAACTGGGCTGGGATCTATGTTCAGTACACGCTGCAGTCTTATTTTTAATTATATGGGAGATGTCTCAACCACAACGGAAAATAGGGCGCCATATACCGTGGCAGCGTCGTTACTGGCATCACGAAGGCAATGCTTCGAACGTGGCTGCCCAGTTAGCTGATAAACACGAAGTTGTGCGGAATTTAAACAACAGGGAATCCTGGTTGGCTTCACCAGTACTTTTATGGCGTACAATAAGTGAAAATAAAGAGTGAACCTACATGCAGCAAGTACAGCAGAGTATTACGCGCGAAACCTACAAGACACTGCAATATAATCTCTTTGAAAAAAAAACTATTTTAACGACTGCTTTGGCATATTCACAATAGCCAAATCTCTGTATTATGGGGAAATCTTCCATTTTGCGCAATATGTCCAATTTTAAGCGAAATCGAGTAACGCCTGGGGAAAACCGGTTAAGGAGGAGTTGTCTACCATTCTAAACGGATCGAGCTGGAATACGCTGGGGCGCTTTCTGGCACAAGCAACAAGATATAGGGATCAGATAATAGCATGCCAGTTCTAAAAAAATAGTCTAGTATGCTTAATCACAATCGGAAGGTGGAAGATCCACTATTCCGTGACGAGCGGGAAGGTGGGCGGAGTAACCTGAAGAGAGTGAAGCATCTGGCTAAGCTAGGGATGCAAAAATGTAAACAGTAAAGATGTTGTATATTAAATGTAAACTAATTTATAAATGTTTTGAAGTTCTTAATCCAAGTTCGTTATATGTATTAATGTAAAACTAGAACATAAGTCTTCTTTGTACACTTTGCAAACATTTTTTAGGCTGACGGCTAAACAAAGCCAAGCCGTTAAATAAATATATACTACTACTACTACTAAAACCAAATTTCAAACGGTTTGTGATATGGACTTCATAAAAATTGACCTTTTTCCAAAATTTGAAAATAAGTTGGGTATCAAAAAAGTTCCTTCACGATGTGATAGGGCCAAGTCCTTTGGGGATTTTTTTAGTTTCGGTATGCTCTTGAAAAATATCCTGGCCCGAAGGCGTAACCAGAAAATGACCTTAAAAAAGTTGCACAGTGTTATACAATAGTTTATTCTCAGGGCATTTTCCTTCTCCTTGAAGAGTTTGTTGTTGTTTGACAAATATTTGTCCTTCTTTGAAATGAAAACATTGTTTGAACACACTTCTCTTCCATTTAGTTTGTATTTTCTTTGAAAACGTTCAGTTTTTTTTGAAAGGGTTGGTGTGTGTGTGTGGGGGGGGAAAGCTGTTGTGTTGTCTTGTTTGTTGCAGAAAATTGATGGACAGCCGCTGTAGCAGGTTGCACCTGAAGGGAATGAGTGAGTGACAGAGTGTGTGTGTGTGTGTGTGTGTGTGTGAGTCAGACAGAGAGAGATTGAGAAGATTTAAACATCGTATAAACTAAACATACAAAAAATTATGTGCAGATCATCGTAAATTAGTTTTGCCTCCTGGCCTTTTACAGGCGTCCAAAGTGCGCCTGGCTGGGCTTACGATCCGTAAAGAGTTGCGCAACACCAATATCTGCGCCAAACCAATCAGCACCACTGCCGCCGTCTCCAGCGAGGACCACACCAACACACGCTGATTCAGATTCTCGGCCCGTTTGCGTCCCTGCGCCTCGCGCAAACGATGATGCGTCTGGGCATCGAGTATTTGATTGAGGTCCTTGTGTATCGCCTGCGATGAGGTCTCTATTTGTGTCAACAACACCGTGGCATGCTCATCCACACCATGCAGCGCCTCCTCCTCGCCCACCTGGAAGTCCACGTAGACGATTTTGTGCGAAAAGGCCGAGAACTGATTTCCAAAGCAGGCCGTGTACACGCCCTGGGTCTCAGCCACAAACTGATAACTTGTCGAACGTGGCCCGCTCCAGTTTGTAGATGACCTTGCCTGGGGATCCTTCAAATGGACATCCACATCCAGTTGGCCACCGGCCGACACCTGGAATTCGAAGTAGACGCTGGTGTTGCGCTTGATTTCCTCGTAAAAGCAATCCTCGGCATTGTCGGCCAAATCGAAGGTGAACTCCACCCCGGCCACGCAAGCGGCCAGGCCTAGCACGGCCGCCGCCACCAGGCACAGCCTCTGTGTGGTGGATAGGGGGACTCATTGTGATTACTTTGGTTTGAAGGGGTTATGTATGTGACTGCCACGCAGTAGCAGCTGGGCCAGCTGGGTTGTCAATCCGTGAATAATAAGTTCTTGCTGATTTTCCCGGCTAATTGGGTCACCTTAAAAGAGAAACACACGCACACACACACACAACAGACAGACATGCAGACATATAATTTAAAATCTGTGGGCAAATGGATTTATTATTTCAGCTGCTTACCCTTTTTTTGGTTTTGATAAAGCTCAAAGGTTCTTAGCTGGAATAGTCGGAATCCAACTTCCACATCCACATAGCACATACGTGTGTTGTTTGCTCAGTGTGACCTTGCCAGTAGCAGAATGTCAAAAATAAGGGGCGAGGGGAAAAAAACAAAAAAAAAAACAACTGTGATCAAACAATAGGGGAATTTTCAGCGAAATTAATAAGGATATTCGCGGAACAGAAAGGCAAGATTAGATCAAATTTTTACTTTTTCCAGAATTCAGAATCGTTTTGTCTTGGACAAAATTCAGTAACTTTAGAACCGCTCAAAATTTTAATCATTGGATTGCCTAGGTTTAAAATTTACTGAGTAGTTCATATTTTCTTTCAAGCGCTTGTGCAGATTTTTTTTGTCCATGGTCCAAAATGCTTCTCAAACTTTGCGGATTTCAGGGGCTTTGCAAATATCTGCATATTTTGTTTAAAAGGGAAAAGCCCGTGATTGGTACTGGAGGTACAAGCAGGTAGAACATATTGTTTGGTCGCATTTCTGTTCAGAAACAATCAGATCCAGTGGCGTAGATAGGGGAGAATTAAGATGATCAATCCCCCCATTTAGTTCCAAATCGGAATTATAAGGGACGAAGTCGATGATAAACAGATTAAAAAAACTAAAAAAGTTGACTTCAATTTTATAAGTAATAATGAGAAAGGAATAAAACCTGTAGCAGTAGTATTCCTGCCTTCTTTCAGAAAATTATACAAAAATTCTAAAGATATATTGTCAATTGTGAACAATTTTTTTATGCAAAAAAGAATAGAGGAGCATTCAAAATTTGTGTAACGACATTCCCCAAAATTAATTACCATTTCCAACTTCAATGGTTATTGTCTGAGCGGACTACGGACAGACACTTAAAAACTCTTTCACGCGACTTAAAAAAAATTTTTCATTTTGGTTAGAACCTGGAAAAGACTTTCCCCGATAACTTTTAATAAAATTCTAAAAACCCAAAAAAATGTTAAAAATTTTGGCATCATCACCCCCATTGCAAAAAAAGATCTCTACGCCACTCGGTCAGATCGCTAAAAAACCGGGAGAATCGTTCGTCGTTTTCCATGACGAAGTGGCTTCTCTTATAGACAAGTATGGTATCCGACTAGAGGAAGAGGGAATTAGTAGAAATACTTAAAAATAACTTACTTCCCGAGACTCGGCATAAATTACTCTACCAACCGATTTTTTCAGTTGGTCAGCTGCGCAGGTTCGTGCAGATGAACGAAAATTTAGTTCAAGAGCTTAGCTGTCGCACAGATGGGTTTGTTAAGTCAAAGCCCTTAGCTCCTCGCTGCCAAATATATGGCTTGGAGGAAGAAGAGATTGCGGATCTTGAAATGGACCAATTCAACGCTCACAGGACAAGATAAAATGTTGGAATTGCGAAGAGCAATTCCACATTTGGGAAAAATTGCCTGGCCGAACGTGATATTTTTTGTTACGGATGTGGCGCTCGAACATTTATAAGCCCCAGTGCCAAACGTGTATCCAGAGAATTTCGGAAAACCACCGGAAGGTGCATCCAACAATAAACAGTTCAGAGCCAGAGAAAAAACTGTAAAGACAATTCACAAAAAAACTAATTCTTCCGCGAAGGAAAACAAAGAAAATTATGAAGTCAAGTTAGTTAAGAATAGTTGTGGGTTCTTACCATATCATGAACGGTTGAATAATTACCTAAAAGTAAAAATAGAATATTTAATGAAGAAAAACCTGAAATAACGAAACGCACTGTAAGATTAAAGAAATATTAGGAACATGTAAAGCAAAATCGTAAATTGATCATATCCACTATATTTAGTGATCAAAAGATATGCGTAGCTATGCGGAGGTATCGTTTCTGAAGTTGCAGAACTTGGTCTGTTAGACACAGGAGCGAATATCAGCTGCATAGGCTCTGCACTGGCGCAACAAGATTTTTCAAAATTTGCTGAATTTAAAAGTATAAAATCAAGTGCCAGAACTGCTGATGGAAATACTCAGAATGTCTTGCGAGAAGCAGATAAAACTTTATGTGATTCCGTCCATCAAGCAGAGTCTTATCCTTGGCCATGATTTCTGGATACTCTTTGCGCTTGCCCCGAATATTATTTCTTCTTTGGAACGATAAGAGCCAGGAACCAGATCAGAATTGCTATCCTTTGAATAGTCAACAAAGAAAGCAGCTCCGAAGTAGTAAAGCAATTGTTTCCCGATGCTGCTGAAGGATTAGATCGTACATCCTGATTAAACATTGTATTGAATAGGAGATGCGCGTCCAGTAAAGCAAAGATTCTATCCTGCCAGTCCAGCGTAGAAAAGCTGCTATAAGCTGAAATAGATCAAATGCTTGAGCTAGACGTGATCGAGCCGTCTGTAAGCGCATGGGGCTCTCCAATGAGATTGGTTGTGAATCCAAGCAAAGTGAGCATACGAAGAAGGATGCTTATCCATTGTCAAGCATTAACCCTAGGAGGTTCAACCAGGTCTGTGCAGACCTTTTTCATATAAAAGTGTGTATAACTTTTTTGTTTTGGTTGTTAGAGACAAATCCGTCAATGACTTCCTAGATGTGGGTATTGAGAACACAACGAGCACGAGGTCAAACCGATTCTGTGTTTGTATTCGGTTATATTCGAGTTTTCAAAATATAAGTCACAAACGCTACAAGCAGGTCTGTGTAGACCTATGTGTTAATATGAATGGTAGGGCATGCGATTTTGTGAACAAATGTGAAATTATTTATGGGTTTTCCATCAAAAATGGCATCAGCATCAACTTTTGACTTTGTTTGCGGGAATATTCGGGTCAAACAGTCGGCCTGTCCTTGAGTTGTTTGGCCGCAACGGAAACCCTATCTACAGGGCGACGATGTCTGCGCACCGATATAAAACCATTCTAAAATGTATTCGATTTGATAACGGCAACACGAGACCCGCTCGACTATTAAAAAGCAAGTCGGCAGCCATCGACGATATTTGGAACATGCTTATGAAGAACTTGGAGCGTCTACTACTGTGAGCAAAAGGTAGTCGGAATTTGTTTATAAATCAAAAAATCTTTATTTATTCTTCCAAATCAATTTCATCGCCTTCAAAGTAATCCCCTCCCGATACAATGCACTTATGCCAACGTTTTTCCAGTCCTCGATGCATGCCAAAAAGTCACTTTCAGGTATGGCCTTCAGAGCGCGCGCCGATTCACGTTTATTCTCTTCAATCGACTCGAAACGGTGTCCTCTAATTGGTCTTTGAGTTTGGAGAATAGCCAGAAGTCACACGGAGCTAAATCAGGCGAATACGGTGGTTGCGGAACGACGATGGTGTTGTTTTTGGCCAAATGATCGCGAATAACGTGCGCAGTGTGAGATGGCGCATTATCGTGGTGCAAAAGCCAAGTTGTCGGCCCATAAATCTGGCCTCTTTATGCGAATAGCTTCACGCTGAAACGACGCATACTCATTGAGTAATATTCGCCTTGAGCAGTTTGGCCCGGCGATAATCGAGTCAGCATGACCTTGATTTTTTGAGCGACTTTGGCGATTTTTTCGACGTGATTTTCGGCCTTCTTGAAACCATTTGTACCAGTCAAATGTTGTTGATTTTGGCAGAGCTTGGTCGCCGTAAGCCTTCTGCAACATTCCTCAACGTTTCCGCAGAGGTAATTCCATTCAGGAAGCAAAATTTAATCGTACTTCTTTGTTGAATAATTTCAGTGTTTCAAAAATCGCCGAAACCACTTTTGCATGTCACAACACCAAGCGTAACTCAAACAATAATGAATGATTTTGGCATGAAATTTGACATGTAAGTCAGTGACAGTGCTGCCAACTAAAAAAAAATATTCGGTAGAAAATATTAGCCGGCGTGATTTAAATCCCGACAGAATTCCGACTACCTTTTGCTCACAGTAGTGTATGTCCCGGGTGCTCAGATAACTATTGACGAGCAATTGTTCCCGTACCGAGGCCGTACGGCGCTTTACACCAGTATATACCTGCCCAAACCAAATACGGAATTAAAATCTGGTGGATGTGTAATGCCAATTTCAACTACCCACTGAAATGATTAATATATATGTTGGAAAACAGGCAATGAAGAGCGTGCGGTAAATCAAGGAGAGAACATTATTCTGAAATTGGTCAAAAAAAAACGCATGTTCTGGACGAACAATATATGCGGATTATTTCTTCTCCGTCATGTGACTTGGCCGCGGTTTTGATGACAAAACGATTGGCATATGTAGGCACCATGGGGCATGAAAGAAAAACGACCGGAGACGAGTCTTCCTTATGGAATTGGCAGAACAGCTGGTGTTCCCCTCATGGTGTGAGAGCAACGAATCCTATTGTAAGTTGGTATTCAACACGTCAAAAACAGAGCAATAGCCTTATTCGGTATAGAGGTAAGCATTTCTTTTAATCTATTCAAATTCCTAAACTCAATTAATCAACTTTTTCGTAGGTAGCTACAGGTGCCACCGATAGATGATCAACCTGCCCATTCCGCTTCCTCTGCTACTCGACCATCGTGTTCGCTGTGCTATAAAATTGATAAACGGCAGCGAAAACGATTTTCTGGGCATGTTTTGCAAAAACCCGGTTTGTCAACACATTCACAAGCAAGATACACGTGCATTGAATGCCGGTCGTAGACTTAACTTTCCTATCTATGCTTAATAAGATATATTGTTAGCTTATGTAAAATGGCTGTTTTTATTGTTCACCGTGTGTTTTTCAAAGCATTAATCACATTTACACAAATTATTAGGATATCTACATATGTATTCCCATACCAATCCCATAGGTATAGGTCTGCGCAGACCTGATTGTGCCATTTTGCGCCAAAAAAACCCTTGAACCTCTATTGTAGTGTTTCTCGGTTGCCTAAGCAAATATCACTTCGAAGCTCGATTTGAAAGATGCGTATTGGCAGATTGAACTTTCGGAGGAAGCAAAGACTCTTATTGCTTTCACAGTACCGGGAAGACCTTTATATCAATTCCAGGTCATGCCCTTTGGTCTGTGTAATGCCCTTCTACGATGTGCCGCTTGATGGATGTGATTATCCACGAGACCTTCGATATTGCGTCTTTGGGTACTTGGATGACCTGTGCATTGTGTCAAACGAGTTTTCGTCACATTTAGCTGTTTTGGTTCGCATCGCGGGAGCAGTTTCGTAAAGCTAATTTGACGTTAAACATTACAGTTTTTGCGTGACTAGTATAAATTATTTGCTATGTCATTGGTAGCGGAGGTATCTGAAAAGTGACACTGTATTGTACACGCCGCCAAGAAACCTAAAAACAAGTGGAGAGGTTTTCAGGAGTATGCGGTTGGTATCGCCGTTTCATAGGTAACTTTCAGATTTAACTTGCCCAATAGCCGATTTATTGTCGCATAAAAGAAATTTTTGTGGACTACAGAAGCGCAGATAGCAATGGATAAGCTAAAAACAAGTGCTGACGACTGCTCCGGTGTTACACAATGCCGACTTCGAGAAGAAATTCTTTTTACACTGCGACGCCAGTGATTTCGGTATTGTATTGTATTGTATTGTATTTATTCGAATATTCCTAGTGATACATGCGAAGCATATTTTTAATTCACTAGTCACGACAGATAACAAACCGATATATAAAACATAAACTTATACTACTACTTATACTAACAATGGTATATATGTATTTAAACTAGCATTAACATTGAGATTTATTTACTTATTTACTTATTATTATTTTTTTTGATTTACTGTTTTAGTTCCTATTTTAGATGTATTAATAATTGATTTTTAAATAAGTGTGCGCTACTAATATTTTTAATCCTATGAGGTAACTGATTCCAGAGACGAACAGCGTTTATGAAGAAATGTTTCTTTGAACTAGATAGTGAAAATCTTTGGCAAACAATGTTTTTGGTCCTTCTTGAAGAGGTAAATTTTAGTTTATCGTACAGGTACTGTGGAGTCATTGTATTTATAATCTTGTGTAATAATATGAGGGCTCTCATGTCTATCCATCTATTTAAGGGCAGCCCAAAGATTTGGCATGCAGCGGTTGAGATGTGGTCCATTGGCTTTAGATTGTATACATATCTGGCAATGTTATTAAAAACAACATTGAGCTTTTGTCTCGAAATGGCATCACTGTTTCCAAAGACTTCAACCCCATAGAAGAGGCCAGAGGTCAAATATGTTTTCGCTATTAAGAGCCGTAAATTTACTGGTAGAAGATTCTGTGTCATATAGAGAACTCTGAGTAATCCATACGTTTTGCCCACTGCCCTTTTTATGTGATCACCCCAGGTCATTGTCTTATTAAAGGTAAAACCTAGATTACTCGCCTGAGCAACATACTCAATATTGCTATTCTCGATTTTTAAATTATTTAATTCATCTGTATTTAAAAGTTTTTTGTAAATGACCAAGCATTTCGATTTAGATGGGTTGAGTCCCAGTCCATTTCTTTTAGCCCAGTCACTTATATTACTTAGTTCCCTATTTGACACATCAATACATTCACTAATTTTACTGACAGGACGACTAACATACAGTTGCACATCATCTGCATACATATGTACATCACAGTTTGACATCACAGCTGGTAAGTCATTAACTATAAACACAAAAGAGCAAAGGTCCCAGAACCGATCCCTGCGGTACTCCACGTGTAAGTGACAAAAAGGACGAAGCACTGCACGAGGTTACCACTGATTGACATCGTTCGGTCAAGTATGAGCGAAGCAACTTTGACGCTGTGCTAGAAAATTTATACAGCTTGCTGAGCTTGGAGCAGAGCACATCATGATTAACCGTATCAAACGCCTTACTGTAATCTAACAGAGTCAAAAACGTCACCTGTCCATTGTCTATATTATTTCTAATGTCTTCAGTAATTTGCCTGATCGCCGTCGTACAACTTGTTTCTGATTCAACAGATTATTGGAGACCATATACAAATTAATTTGGTTAGCAATCAACTGTTCGCAGACTTTGGACAAGTACAAGGTAGTAGGGATATCGGCCGATAGTCATTATTTGCCTTTAAAATAGGTACAATTTTGGCAGATTTCCACATTTTTGGAAAAACGGAAGTAGCTAATACCGTATTCATAATATGTGACGTGGGCAAGTATTTGTGGGAGTAAAAATTTTTATAAATTTTGGATGTATCTCATCAAGACCGACCGCATTTGATTTTATTTTTAGAACACATTCGAGGACATCACACTGACTCACATGCACAAAATTAAAGCTACTATCACAGTTAGGGGTGTTTCACAGTCTTCATAGTAATTATAGTCAACTTCAGGTACTTCAGATTGCAAAATTTAGCATTAAGGTGTTTTACACTTACTTCCGCACCAGGATCTTTCGCTTTTGTTTTCAATACCTAATCCTTTAATTTCCTTCCAACGCTGTCCGGTAGAGATTGCATTAGTAAACTTTGCTCTACATATAAGTGACTGTACATTCCTTCTTAATTCTTTAATGTTGTTGTTCAGTCTGTACTGTTTCCATTTCTCATACGCCTTATTTCGTAGCTGAATGTATTTTTAATGTCATTATTAAACCATATTGGTGCCGTCTTAGTCAACTGTCCGATCAGAATAACGGAAATCCGATTGCGTTCAATTCAAAAAAACTAAGCCGTGCCCAGCGTAAATACAGTGTTACGGAAGGGAATGTTGGGGGTTATTTTGGCTATTGAAAAATTCCAGATGTTACTTGGAACGTCAAGAATTTGATGTAGTAACGGTGTTCAGACTAAATTTCCCATCGACAAGGAAAAGTAGTCCCAGATGCTTTTCCCGGTTGGCAAAAAAAGGAAATAGCAACTGCAGATATGAGTCCATTGATAGATCTGGAATCGGATGCATTTCTCGATGTAAGCTATATTAAATTGAAAGATATCGGACATCCTTTAGATATAACTCCCATACAAACTGTAAATTACCATATTCGTTTGAAACTAGGTCTTCAAATTCTTACAAGGGCCACAGCTGCCTTTGTAAGGGTTAAACTTTAAAATTTAGTGGGAATTTTTCACTTCACTGCCGCTGGTCACACTGTTGTTTGGCACACAAATTTGGGAATAGGAAAACGGAAAGGATATCATGCCGGTGGTAGATTTGGCCGTCGACCGTACCTTGCTGTGCCCCAACTTTGATGGCTATAAGCTATCCTTTGATGCGGTGCCCGTGCTGCGTCAGGATTGCAAACGCAATCCTCTCAAGCGTGAGCCACATCACGATCAGTACTCGCTGCTGCATGCCGAGGTGTTTGGCCGGCATAATTTACTTGCAGCCGATCCCTGGCAGCGTTACAATAGCTACTATGTGAATGTGGGCCATGAGGTGGTGCTCTGCTCTTATGATCCCCAAAGCGGCAGGGCGCATGAGCAGCGTGTGGTGTACAGTCTGCAGGAGCGTTTGGCTGGCCAACAACAACAAATGGGCGACTACAACTACACCATGCGCTTCATATCGGAGAAGTTTTGTGTGCTCTGCGATGGCAGCAGCAGTGTCTATCTACTGGATACGGGAGATCGTGGCCGAGCCGCCGCCTGGCAAATGATTGCACAGTCACCCGTGAATCCAGATAACAGCGATCAGCATGGCTATGTGCTATACGATGCCCGCTTGGATATGGTGCAGGAACGCAAACAGATCTCCCTGTTAACGGGTCATGTGGGTCGACGGGAGAAGAATGGCACAAATGTCTTTTTCATGGACCTGGCCTGGGCTCAGTGGGCAGTCAAGCCTCCGGCTGGCGAGTGGGAGTATAGCCTAAAAGAGCGACTGGAGACCACTGGATCGATTTACTACAGTGCATTCGAACCGCGTGCCGAGTCCCTAATCATATGTTCCAATCGAGAGGTTCAGACTCCCAAGCAAAGGGAAGCAGCAGAGGCGGAGGCAAATGGTAAAGTGGAGCACGAGAACACAGAGCCGCCCACTTCCCCACCCTTGCCGGAGCAGGGTGAACAGGAGGATGGTGCCGAATTACCTGAACGTCCATTGCCCATACCCAATCTGGAGGATCCCATTGAAGAGTGCGATTTTCCTTTAGGAGCCAGCAATGATGACATTAAAATGGGTAAGTCACCTCTATGTCAGCCATGGCCCACTTATGCCCACTTCTCCTCCATTAGTGCGCTTCAATCTCTCAGCCGCTGGCATAACCCACACCATTTTCTTGGGTCCCACGCCGCCATTGTTTGCCACCACCTTGCGTCCTGGCTATCCCAATGCCTTTGTCACGCGCCAGGGTGTGGATGCCTCGCTGTGGCTGCAAATGTATCAGCCAGCCAAACCGGACGAGTGGGGTGTGCGTCATGAGGGCAATCTGCATGCCTTCGGCTATGTGCAGGCCTCCAAGGAGCAGCGCAAATTCATTGACTGCTGTCCCGACTTGGATTATGCTGTGATATGTGAGAGCTATCGTCATGTGTTCATCTATAAGCCGCGCTACGACTCGGCTGGAGGATTACGCAAACGCAACGGTCCCCAGGTGACCATTGGCAAGCAGAATCTGGTCACTTTGGATGAGAATGCGGGCGAAGTGCTGGGCATGACAACAGCCACGAATGTCATCACCATATTGACTGAACAGGCAGTCCTACACCTGCAGGTGTAAGCCAAACTTCCAACAAAATGCATTTCGTGGAAATATACAACTTTTCTCTTATGTACATAAATATTAGTTAGACATAATTTCACCTTTATGGCTACCTTTTGTCGGCTTGGGAAAGGAGCAACAAGAAGGAGACTGGATTTAGAAGAATATCTGCTGCTTCGGTCCTTTCAGCTAGGGAAGGTGTGAGCGAACGATTGTGCGACTTGGGTCGGAGCGTCGCTATCTACTGCGCCTGTAAAACTGCTCAGAAGCAGCGCTGTCGTCACACAGACAGTATCAGCTTGTCGCTGCGCTGCTTCGCCAACAACAACGCAGTGCAAAATGAACTTTTTGTCTGTGGCTAATGTACATGTGTTTTTTGACGGCCCCTGCTTTATGGCACCAAATCTTGGACCGTCGCTTGAGCTGGAAAGCTCCTGTGGCTGTGCCATGTTCTTAACTGCTTGTCCCTGCAATCGTAAGAAGCTAGAATCTAAGCTGAGCCTAAGCCGCCTGCATCCCTTCGATCTTTGTCTCTTGACGGCCTTAGCAAGTTGAACTAGGCGCTATTATGATGTCGTCAGATCGCATGGAAAAAATTATTTTAAAGCTTAAAGTTCTTTTAATACCCTTGCAAAGGGTATTATAATTTTGCCCAGAAGTTTGCAACGCATAGCACATATTTCCTTTTATAACGCTAACATTCGGTAGCTATAATGCCATGTTGGATACAGGGCTTAAGAAAGACAACAAGTGTCGTATAAGGGGTGACCCAGACATACCTCAAATTCTGAGGGCTATCCTTCATAAACAGTCTAAGAAAGTGTTTATGGGCATTTTAAACAGCCGACTAACAAACTGGTTAAGTGCCTGGAGTTAAAAGAATACAGCGGCTTCGAAAAAATATTCGACTGTGACAATATAAATTAATAACGTATATCTGAAACGGGAGGAGTATATCTGAAAAGGAGAAAGATGGAAGTTAATATGACAAATCGGAAATAAGGTGTTCAGGAAAGGAGGGCGGGTGGGCAAGGCTGAAAATGGAGACTCAGAGCGAACATAAAGATCTTATGAGTAAAGTTCAGGAGTTATGTGAGCATTTAAATCAAGAGGTTAAGTAGAATGCGGCTGAAAAAATAAAAAGAAGAGCCTCTTGGCAAAAAAAGTCTCTAGAAAGAAGTGAAAATAGACGTGTGTAGGGCAAAAAGGAGCGAAGTCTGGGGCTTTGGGCAACACGATGAAGTGGATGTGGAAGCCTCATCAAGCGTATTTATAACTGCCAAGACAACGCCAATATGCGCATGGAAACGGATAAATACGGCAGTAGATCTAGTTGGACCAGATCCGATAATATACAAGACTCTATTTACATATGAAGTCACAGCTGCCACGATTCCTTTCTCAGTTGGTGCTGGAAAATATTTTCTGGGCAAAAGAGCTAGGTAATGGCTGAACAAGGGACTGGAACAACGAGAACCGGAAGCCAACCGTACGCGGATCTAAGGAAAGACAGGCACGAACCGGCGGCAAAACTAAGAAGGAAGGGAGAATCTACAAAGAGCTCGACAACTGTGGCAAAAAATATCACAAGTAGATACAAGGGTTCGGACTAAGGCAGGTGAGATATGTTAGGAAATAGGTTTGTTACAGGACGGAAAATAAATGCGAATTGTGCAATACAAATGAAATAGAGGACATCAATCATTTTCCGATACTAACTGGAAGGGTTTTTTGCAGTTTTTGCAACAGGCCACTCAGTAGAAACGAATTGTGGGGAATCTTTTAAATTTAAATTAACATGCACATAAATTCTCAAAAATTTGGGGCCCCTAATCCGACACTGGGTCCCAACGATCCTGTATCTCGCGACGAGCGGGGAAGCAGGGTGTATTAAGACCTTTTGTATGGCACCTAGGGGATCCCCAAATACAAAAAAAAATAAAAAAAATCAGCGAAAAACATAGAAACGAATTCTCCAACTGACGATTAAAGTTATTTAACACTTGTAAAATTTTCATAATATCACTTTTGGTTTTAAATAAATTTATTATTATTATTATGTCGGAACCGACCGGATCGGATGACTATATCTTATAGCTGCAATAGGAAATATCGGTCGAAAAGGGTCTTTGTGAGAAAAAACTTTTTTGTTTTTAATGTTCACGCTCTCTCACTTCAGCAAATTTATTAATATTATGTGCTTTCCCACAAAGTTTTGGTCAAAATCGGATGACTATATTCTATTAGCTGTCATAGGAACTATTGGTCGGAAAGTGGGTTTTACTTCGGTCCAGGGGTTCGAACCCGTTGTAAACTAGGTCGGTTCGCGGCGGTTCTTGGGAACTCCTGAACCCAAGGTTTTGGTTCGAGCCTGGTTCACTTAAACAAGAACTTGAACAGAATAGTTCCGGTTATAAATACTAATTTGTTCAAAAATATTATACTTCAATAATGCTACTTTAGCTATCAATTCATCAACTTTTAGAACTTTTGATCACTGCTAAGGTTAGTTATGAGCTATATCTTCTAGAGGTGTTTACCTACCTTACCTCTTAGATCAGAAAATAAAACTTAAGTTTTGAAAAGGGCCCGTTCAACCTGACACCTGAGTTGCTGGAACAGCAATTATAGTTAAGTCAATTTTTATTAAGTCCTCGTTTTTGACCTTTCCAAAATTTTAAAACATTTGTCAATGTATGTTCTCTTGGACCATTTTCAAAGGAATCTATAACATCATTTACAGAATTTATATTTGATTTATTATTGCTTTCTGTGGTTTTTATAAACTTCTTCTTTGCAATCAAAAGTTGATTCATTTAAAAGTGAATGAAGAATCTCTTTAAGAATTAATTTTTGGAGCTTCAGAAGAAGTTAACAAAGTTAAAAAATTTCGGTGCACTGAGCTTATAATAAAGGAACGTTTATTGAAAAAAGCCAGAGGAATTTAAATCACTTAGCACAGTAGTAGTAATTGTGAATCTGAAGTTTTTAATTCAAACGATTTTAGGTCTTTAAAGAACTCTGAAACATAAATCTTTAATTGTTAGTAAACGTTTGCTCATTTTCGCGCCACACAGTCGAGCAATATTTTTATTAAATTTTTCTATAAGCAAAAAAGTTTATATAGTGTGACTTCGCAGAAGTATGGGAACTCTAAGGTAGTATTAATGTCAAACTAAAACTCTCTAAAAAAATTCGTTATTTCTAAATTTAGAGTTTTGCAAAACAAACTGTTATTACAGAGTCCCCAGGAAATCTATTGCTCTGCAGTTGTCTGAAAGTTCTCTGTTCGATCTAAGTCGCTTCATTCTTGACGTTGATAGTATAATCTGAACTAGAGAAATGTCGCAGGATTGGAGAACGAGATTACAAGCAATTTAAATTTCCCTGTATAGATCGTAAATACGATCGTATCGGACTGATAATTTTCATACTCTGTACCGGAGATCAAGGGTGTTGCTATAATCGCTATAATTATGTATCAAGTTTGTCAAAGCAACAATTTTTCCCAATATACTGTATTGTTCTGTATGCATAATGTACAAAGAGAGATTAGAAGATATGTATGTGTATGTGCGTCTCTCATGTCTTGTACTTCTTCGTTAAGCAGATCAATTAGAGTTATATTTATTTTAATGATTTTTTTTTGCAAAATGCAGTTCTTTGGGAGTACTTTCAAACCCAATTTGAAAAAAAAAATAAATGGTTATCTGTTTTTGAAAAAAGTTATGCTTGTTTAAAGTTCCGTTGCGGACGTTA
The DNA here is from genome assembly GCA_018904235.1 of Lordiphosa stackelbergi. NCBI lineage: Eukaryota > Metazoa > Arthropoda > Insecta > Diptera > Drosophilidae > Lordiphosa > Lordiphosa stackelbergi. Next base: position 10,569 of record JAEIFU010000756.1, on the reverse strand, counting down.
CAAAAATGGAAGTCGACCTTAAGGCTTATGTGCATTTCCACATTTTTGAGCGAATTTTGCATAATAAACAAAAAAAAGTCTGAATACAAAAAATTAAGTGGAATAAATTACTATTTCAACCCAGCTTTCAAAGGAATGATAAGTCATCCCGTTATTAAAATATCTTAATTTTTGTCTGCTGCGGACGTTACGTTGAGGACGTTACACTTTTTCCATTAAGCTTAACTGTGTTAAAAAAATTTTATTTTTCATCCGATTGACTTGAAACTTGGTTTGTATGCATAGTACGCGAAATAATTCGACACATTTTGGAAAAAATGCCGCCCACGACGAAAATGGTCGGAAAATTCTGCATGCAATAAAATTATTTTTCATCCGACTGGCTTAAAACTCGGATTGTAAGGATATTATTCGAATTCATTTGTGATTTTATTTTCCGATGTTGGAAATACCGATTTTGCTAGTTGGCTCTCGATATATATCAATTATATTAAAATATTTTTTCACCTTCTTATTACATTTATAGTTATTATCTAAGGATGTAGGCTAAAATTTTAAAAAGAAGTTTATCCTTATCGACTTGATGTCTAACCGTCTGTAGATCACTGCTACCCAAATCCTTTGCTACTCAGTCTAATACACCTGACTTCCCAGGTCTTCCCCAGATGTCAGATAGTTCAACTGGGTAGTTAGGAATTCAAGTAGCGGTGTTGCCGTTTTCAAACCTGTCCTTCAATAATTTGTTTCCGTAATCTTAAGGGAGGGGTAAGGGTTTCAGCGTAAAAAAAATCACTTTTTTTTGTGATTTTTTATCTCAAATATCGATTGAGCAATTTTATTCAAACCTTCTATACATTATTGAGCATAGTTTTGACTATGTTCTGTCAGGGCATAGTCCCGAAACGAATTTCGGTTCCGGTTCCGATACCGGTACGTCCCGAAATGAATGTTTCGGTTAAAGGTTTCATTTCGGTTTTCAATTAATTTCGGTTTTCGGTTTCGATACGGTACCCGCATTTTTATGTACCGATCTAAGTAAGAGTTATTTTTATACACTTGAAAAGTGTATTATAATTTTGCCCAGAAGTTTGCAACGCATAGAAGGAATCATCTCCGACCACATTAAGAATATATATTCTTGATCAGCATGACGAGCTGAGTCGATTAAGCTTTGTCCGTCCGTCTGTCCGTCTGTCTGTTTCTACGCGAACTAGTCCCTCAGTTTTGAAGCTATCAAGCTGAAACTTTGCACGGAGTCTTCTTTTTACTGCACGCTGCTAATATGTCGGAATCGACAGCATCGGATGACTACTTCTTGTAGCTGCCTTACAAATGTTCGCTCGGAAAAGTGAGAAAAATTGTTTTGTTCGCAATATTACCGCTCTCAAACACGGTCATGGGTAATATTGAATGTTTTTAAGCTGATCTGCGAAGTTTGGTCGAAGTCGCTATCCGTTAAGAGCTTTTTCAAGTGTATCAGAACTTCGGCACAGATGAAGTTAGCTTTCCCTTTCTCGTTAATACTGAAAACACTAAATTCTGAGATAAATCTTAATCATTTTATTCCAGTTTAATTAAACGAATCAAAAGTCAACACAAAATGAATGGTTTCACATTTAAAGTAAAATTATATAAACTTCATATTGCGTATTTTTTACGTAGTTAACACGTAAGATCTAATGATTACATTATATGCTCATAAATATTATATTATGTTTTATTCATTTTCGAATTTAACTTCGAATTTTATACGTCCACTATATAGAATTCTTGTGATTTGCTCGCAGTGACATAATATCATTAAATGTGGTTGAGTCCATGCAACATCTTAGAGGATTCATTATATATTTAACGCCAGAGAATAGGCGTTGCACGCTTACCTGCGTAGATGGAACAGAAAGAACGACTTTTGAAATCGCACACAATTCTGGGAACTTTGTAGAGGCCTTCAGGCCTCGTAGGCGCCTCCAGATAAGCCAGAATTTGAACTGCAGTTCATTAAGCAGTGATCAGCAAACGACAAAATTTGTGCAAAAATATTATGTAAAAGATCGACAAGAGTATTTTTTTCTCAGTTCTTAGCGTTACGTTAGACCTAGTGTCCAAAAATATTGCACATAGAAAAGCATTGTTTTCAAAAAGGGATTTCTCTCGCTTTTCTATTTGCTGAAAAAACGATTTCGCCAGAGAGAACGAATCTTCTGATATTTCCAATTTGCAGTGAATCCAAATGGATCAAAAATCGACCCCAATCAGATAGGCATCGTGCAAAGGTCGTTTTATGATTGCTCTTTTTTGCATTACAAATGTCTAACTAAAACTACGATGCGCTCTGCAAAGGTAAAAAAAAAGAGTGTGTGTCATGGGACGCACGGTACGAGCGAAGCTCTTTACGTTCATACAACCGACTTAAGTAATGGCAAAAATAAACCTTTTGGATTCTGTATAAATAAATGTTATATAATTTTAAAAATAATAGGTCAAGTCACTATTAAGTTACTGTTAAGTCACTGTTAAGTCACTGTTAAGTCACTGTTAAGTCACTGTTAAGTCACTGTTAAGTCACTGTTAAGTCACTGTTAAGTCACTGTTAAGTCACTGTTAAGTCATCAACGTCTAAGCTTAAGTTATACACCAATCAAAACTTGACCTCATTGCTAAATCACTGATCTCCAACAGATAACATTAGATCAAGTTTCATAGCACAAAATCCTCACCAGATCCCCACAAATCTCCAGATCCCACAGATGCCCAGCCACAAATCTCCGGTCAGATCCCCACCAATATCCCCACCAGACCTAAACCAGATCCCCACCTGACCCACCCCAGATCCTCACCAGATCCCCACCAGATCTCCATCAGATCCCCACCAGATCACCACCTGATCCGCACTAGATCCCCACCAGATCCACACCAGATTAGCACCAAATCCCCGCCAGATCCCCACCAAATCTTCACCTGATTCCCACCACTTCCCCCCACTTCCACCTCACACTATCCCACTCCACACACAACCCACCTGCTTCTACTGTAAAGATAAAAGCTGCTGATTTTGCAAATACAAAAAGAGAGAATTCAAAGACATCCCCCAAAAAAACTGTCGCAAAGACAAAATTTTTCAAGATTTACTCTCCCAGTCTGACGTCCGTAAAGAGCTTCGCTCTAAAAACCGAAACTGTACCGGTACCAACGTTTCGGTTTCGTTCCGGTTATATCGGTTCCAATAATAACGGTAAGCGGTTTTCGGTTCCCAAAAAAAAATTGTTTCGATTCCGGTTCCGGTACGCGATTTAAAACGGTTTATTTCGGTTAACGGTTCCGGCTTCGGTTCCGGTATTATGCCCTGTGTTCTGTAAATTTTTCATGCAAAAATATTAAACCATTAGCCCGTGACAGAGCTTCCCCCAGGACGTCTTGAAAAAAAAACAATTTGCGGTGTTCACTGTAACTCGGCCGGAAATTATCTGAAAATGAAAAACCATAAAAGTTTTGTTAAATTATAAACAAATCTTCCCCCCAACGTTCTCTGATTATTTTTTTTTTTTAATTAAAAAATTTTTGGCGGCCATCTAAAGTGTGAATCGTTATTTTCGACTAAAATTTTCCATTTTGTGGGTGGGGAACACCCTTAATGTTAAAAAAATTTTTACTAAACGTAGGGGGGAGACATGTTGTTCATTCAGAAAAAAAAATATTACAAAAATGAAAAAAAAAAATAATTTTAAAACCCTACCCCCCCTTAAAGACCGACTTATAAAACTAAATAGTGCCGACCAGTTTTCACCATTAAGATAATTTATTATCTCGTGCGGTTGTAGCTCAGCCTTGCCGAAATGAAGCAATCGGTGCTCCCTTAAAATGGGACAGACGCCGATGAAGTGTACAATGTTCTCTTTTTCTCTCAAAATGCACAGTGAACATGTATTGTCGTTGCCAACCATATTAGGAACAAAGTATAATTCGAGAATCTCTCCTCTAGCCTTAAAGATGGTGCGAATTTTATCTGCTGTGAAGGTGTCTGTGAAATAGTTCCTTGCTCCCAGGTCATAATGCAACTCTTTATAAATAAGCCGTTCGGCTTCTTTAAAATTGCTCAATGCATGTCTGCCTGTAAGCTGCATCCATTTTAACAAGAATTTGCTACGCCCAGGATCCCCAGCTAGAATGATCTTTTAGGGAAAGCGCCACTCCGTGCGTGCTGGCTAGGTTTTCCCAAACAAGGAAAAATTGCTGACGTTTGCGTAGTAGTGACCGGTCCGGTATATTTGGAAGCCTATGTTCTGGCATACCAAAGACTTTTCGAACATACTTAAAATGGATGTCTGCGGTTGTCAAATACAGCTTGGACAACCCAGTTTCGAGGTAGAGCATCCTATTAGGCGTGAAGCTTGGCAAGCGAAACAGTATTTTGACAAAGTACCACAGCACACTCTTGACCTCGTCATATTCCATGATACCCCATACTTGAGCGCCGTAGCACATTATGGATCTAACTGCTGCCTCAAAGAGTTGATATTTTGTGCTGATTGGTACATCTTCTAACTTAGTAGGGACTTCCATGTACAGTTGATAGCCATTTTCGCATCTTTAAGCTTCTCTTGCAAATGAAATTTAAACTGAGCATTATAATATATCCAAATACACAGATACTTGTAAGTTTTGACTACTTCCATCTCAGTCACTAATAAGTGCCACTTTTCAGTCAGTGCTAGTCTTCTCCAATGCCTTTTAAAAATTAGGATCTTGGACTTTTCTGTGTTCACTTGAAGACTCCACGTTTTGCAATATTCTTGGAGTGCATTTACCATTTTTTGCATTTTTGTAGGTGATTCTGCAAAAACCACAATGTCATCAGCGTACAAGAGTGCTTTTACTTCGTGCCCATTTACAAAAATTCCTTCCGGGAGGTATTCAAGAATGTCATTGATGTAGAGCGAAAAGAGGAGAGGACGGATTCTGTTGCAAACCATTTCGATAGCATTTCGCCATCCCATACTTACATATATAATGAGTACCTTAAATTACAGAAAATGAAACAAATTTTAAGTTTTGCTAAGCATAAAATGCTGAAGCGACTGTTTTACCATTTTTTTACCAATAAATAAACCCTTTTTTTCAGGAATTAATGCAAGCAAGAGGTAGGTGTAGGTAAGCATGTGCCAAGAACAAACAAACCACCGTAGAACAATATTGCTTACATATTTTGAAGCTTGAATATGTATCTTATTATTCCATTAACAAACATTTGGATTTGGACAACTTTTAATTTCAGCCCTTGGTTTAAAAATTTTCGAATTAGCCCATATGGGTTTTTAGCGACCTGATTTTTGTCAAAGTTTTGCATTTGGCTGGCTCAAGGTCAGTGGAGAGTTACAATTCAATGTTATCAATACAAATCTACAGAGATTAATTACAACCAGGGCTGCAAGAAAGTGGCTAGAAAAGTTCGACCTTATTACACAGGTTTACAAGCTTTTGCATTCCAGAGAATAAAAAGGATAGCAAACTTTCCATATTGTATATTTTCGGGTCGGGTTGAGGCCTAAACTCAAATCAAAAAACTTGGGACAAATCGATTTTGTCAAAAATAACCACATTTCATAATAAAATCCAACAAATTGTATCTTATAAGCAAAATAAAAACTTTGTGTTTGGGTTTTCTGTAACGTCATTCAAATCAGCCAACACGGAAAAAAATTTCGCTAGGAAAGGTTACTTAATGTGGTCACACGATTCACAAATGTAAACGAACCTCTCGTAATTTGTTTACATTAATAACACTAGGTTACAAAAATAAAAAAAATAAATGACCCATTTCAACTGAAATATTTTTTTAGTGTAGTTTGGAATGGTGATCTCAAAAATCAATTTCAAAAAATTTTTCATGGCTCAGTTTTTGAAATATGAATTTTTTTCACTTTTTCGGTGGGTGCTCTTACATTTTAAGCCATATTTGACTTCATAATTGTCAGAAAGAGTCAAGCCAGATATGAATCGAAAGGCAATTCAGCTGCCAACGATCGCGTAGAGCATTGTCTTAAAATCGGTTTAGTAGTTTTGATTCAACGACCAAATATATTTCAAAAAAATTCAATTTTTGCTCAAAAATGCAATAAATTTCATTTTTTAGAAAAAATATAAAAAAAACAAAAAAATATTTTTGGGCTAAGGGCACTCAAGATTGTTCGGATCTTATTTTATCTGAAAAGCACAATATTGTCCTAGGATATTATGAAACAAGATTTTGTGCGGTGAACATCATAGTGCTTCACCGGATCATCTGATACAAAAAAGTCGATATGCAACAAAGAACTTGTTTTTTAATTTTTTGGTCACTTTTTTGAACAATTTTTGTCTTACCTCTAGAGTTTAACTACATTATCATTTGCAGGTTCATAAAGCAGACCAGTTGCAAAATACAAATGCTGAGTGTGGTCTAAGTGACTTTGATAACTTTTTTTGATTTGAAATGATTTAATAATTACAGCCAAAATATTGAATTTCGCCCTTAATTTCCTGCATAATTTTCAAACAATCGTATGTAAATTAACTGCGTCTCCATTTTTATCATAAGGCGAAATCAGCGAAATCGAAATATTAAAATCTTAGATTGAGCACAACTGCTTTTTACCGCCTATAAAATGTTTAAAACGCTGAAGCAGACTGAGTGACAGTTAAAAAGCTTGATTTATAAAATTATATTCGATGACTATTTTTTGTGGTGAAAAAATCAACAAGAATTAACAAAAGTTGAGATTTTATTTCACAAACTCACTCTCACACACAAAAAATTTAGGGTATTCACTTTGTTGAACACACAGCCACTTGGGGAAAAGTGTAAGCATTTCCAACAATTTACTCTGAACTAATTGTGCACAGCTTGCTCGACCCAGACCCTAACTATGAAAAGTCGCGCACTTGTGCCCATAATTTTGTTTAGAAAAATTTATATAATTCGCTTGGTTTTCATTCCAGAAGAATATCTTTAATGCTTTTAGTTGGCATTTATTTATATAATTTTTTTTTCACCAAATCTCGAAAACATAACAGACGTTTGACATTCCACGTAATTGTGCACAAATTTCGTGCACGGAGGGCTGCTCACAATAATAGTTAGGCAAATCTGCCCAAGTGCCTAAGTGCTCAACAAAGTGTACACCCTAATAGAAAGGCTCTGACGAAATGATAAGAACGAATTGCCACATTACGACCCCAAAAAAGAGTAATATTTCGAAGAATAATTCATGTTCAGATTTCACAAGCGGTTTCCGTAAACACAGACTGTACACATAACATTTTCACTGGTTCACTAGATTATTTTGCTCATTACTTAAGAACCGCTCTTCCAGTCTCTATCATTTCTTCGTCAAATCGATACATAATGCTAATTTGTATCGTATTCGTATTTGGTTTGTACTTTAATCGACTCGGCTGTTGATGCTGATCAAGAATGTATAAATTTTACAGGGTCGGAAATGATTCGTTCTCCCTGTTTCATACAAACTAAATTACTGTGTACCTTTGCTACAGAGTATAAAAAGGTTTCGGCCAATATATATGCCTTGAGCGAAACCGAAACTCATTTCGATTTTAGTTCCTAGTTTGTAAGTAAAATAAAAAAAAAAGCGCCGCAGGCAATTTTTTTTTAAATCGCGCGTGAAAAAAATTTGTAAGTGAGTATCCACAAACTGCTCAAACAATGAACATTGAAAAACTCTGCAGGATATAAAGGGCATATTTTAAAATTTTTTAGTTGTAATTTTGTCTTATTTTTTGACATTTGACGAAAAGAATTCACATATTTTTAGTACAAAACCTAAAAATTTAAAAACTTCATTAAAAAGCAATCCATGGATGACTGCATCGACTTTATCTATATGCATAAAGTGATAAGACATTGACTGTGATCATCAGTCTCCAGCAAACACCGTAATAGTTAGAAATTTCAAAATTTCACAATAGCTTCCTATAGTGATCGGACATTGTACTAAGAAAGCATTTCCTCAACGCAGCACCCATTGCTCTCCAAAACGAAAAAAACGTTTAAATGCTAAAAATATTTACTAAAAGTGTGTTTTCTTGATATCAATGAATAACAAAAAATTTTATTTGTTTAAAAATACAATTTGAAAAAAAAAAAAAAAAAATCTTCGCTTGCGTCAGGCCAAACCACGACAGGGCGGTTGCTCTCCGCACGCTGGCCATTTCAATTGTGGAAGACCATTTATAATAGAGCACAGACCAGAAGGCATTTGCTTTTGTAATAAGGTTAATTTATTATATAGATAAAGATCCTGAATGAAACAAATCCTGAATTGTTTGAATGGAATTTTAATATCTATAAATATAAAAGAGTTCCACCTGACTGACTCACTGACTGGTGACTGACGCAAAGCCTAAACTACAAACGATAGGAAGCTGAGCTTTTCACAGTATTTTTGTCTTATGCTGAAAACGAGTACTAAGATCGGATTTTGGAATTCGGAAATGGAGTGGATTGGATTCGGAATTCAACAATAACTGCTAACCAATATTCCGGAAAATTCACTACCCCCGGATGGAAAATGGGTGGTCAAGGTTGCATGGGCACGAGTGTAGTTGCCAGCAATTAGCTCCAAACTCATTTTCAAAGGTACACAAAATAAAATAGAAACAGCGTGACTCTAAAAAAAAATAATTTATAAAATCGATCCGTCGAATGTTTATCTTTCGATCCGATTCAAACTCATTTTTAAAGATCTAAATAAAAATTTAACAATAACTGCGTACCAATTTTTGGGAAAACTGCCTACGGGAAAAATGGCCGGAAAATTCTGCACGAAAAAAACTACTTTTTTTATCCGATTGGCTTGAAAGTCGGCTTGCAAAAGTAGTAAGTGAAATAAATTGAGATGTGATTTTCGGGGTTGGAAAATATGACCCAACGGTCGGAAAATTCCTGCAAAACTCTGTATGCAAAAAAACTATTTTTCAGCCGATTGACTTGAAACGCGGTTTGTAAGGAGAATACAAAATAATTTGAAATGTGATTTTGCAATGTCTGAAAATCCACTCTTCAGGCGTGAAAATTTCCAGAAAATTCTAGATGCAACAAAACTATTTTTTCCCATTGACTTGAAACTCGGTTTGTAGTGATAAATGTGATGGAAATACCGCCGGGATGCTCACTAGGAAATGGGAGGGAAGTGGTTGAAAAGTGGATGGTGAGTGGGTGGGGTGTTTTTGGGAAGTGGGTGGTGGGATGTGGGCGGGAAGTGGGTGGAAACTGGGTGGGAAGTGGGTGGGATATGTATAGGAAGTGGGTGGAATGGGGTGGTAAGTGGTTGGAAAGTGAGTCGGAAGTGGGTGGGAATTGGAAGGAAAGCCCAGCAGCAAAGTCGAAACGGGGATTAAGCAAAGTAGCATAACGATGATTTCAAGCCTATGAATGTTAGATTCAAATTCTGGGCTCTACTGGGGACACAAATTTAAAAAATATTTTCAAATTCGTTAAATATTCGACTTTTTACGATCAACATTAAACTAAATATTTTATTGATTCTTTACTGTTGAAGGCGCAGCGAAGCGCGACGGGTTATATGCTAGTTGTATAATAATTCTTTATTTTCTCGGTACATCGATGACATTTTTTCCAAAATTGTTGTTCAGAACGGTCGTTTACTAAATATTTACTAATTTGTTCCTTAGTACGGTATTTTGCATATAAATATTTAACATGGGGGGTTAGCTATTGCGTTTTTTGACGACCATATAAACGTGGAATTTTCAACTAAAGTGACATTTCGTCTGAAACTTTCTTGATTTTTTTCAAAAATTTGGGGCTTCAGCCCCAATAGCCCCGCCCCTGGATCCGCTACTGATTTTGATAATCGTTATCTGGTTTTCTTCGTATGAGTGCGATTCTTTAGTACAAAGAAAAAATAATAATAATTTATTTTGATTTTTTTATATTTGGTCCAGGCGTACAAAAATGAAATTTCTTGCATTTTTGAGCAAAAAATTGAATTAAAAATCGATTTCGAGATCACCATTCCAAACTACACTATAAAAAATTTCCAGTAGAAATGGATCTTTTTGGCTGTAAACTAGTGTAATTTCTTATGCTGCTTTTATTATTTCTTGAACTTGATACAACGAATAGAGGTATGGTCAGCTACCTAGCATTGTTAGCTGAGAGCTTTTTCTGAAAGCTCGTGCATATAGCACTTCGCAACACATTGGTGAGGACAATGTGACTGTCTCTCTCTCTAACACACAGTGATGCATGACTTCGGCAAGCATTCGTTGTGAATTAGGAAGTTTGTATGTTCGGTCCCCAGGAGCCATGGCTGAAGAACCCTACATTGAAGATTTGCAAACTGAGTTGCAAGCTGAAACAGAGAGCGAGCTGAGAGCTGGCCTTACCTTATTAGTTGTATCATGCTGCGAATGTTCTGAAATGTACATAAAAATTTAAAGCAAACAAAACATATAACGATAATAGTAGATTTGACAAAAAAGAAAAAAACGGATTCATTTTTGGGAGCAATAAATGGGAGACTGTATACAGACAGTCTTTGCCCGTTAGAA
>JAEIFU010000755.1:0-100608 GCA_018904235.1 Lordiphosa stackelbergi | reverse complement strand
ATTACTAAACTAAACTAACAAGATTTATACCCGCTGATTTCATGTTTTCTGATAAGTTAAAAAAAAAATGCACTTCTCTTTATGCCTGGCAACCTTCTGTATAAAATGTAAATACCCATTTCCAGGGTACACAAAACCTTAAAGTTTGCCTGTTTTGGCATGTGTCAAGGACTGAACAAGCTCAGCGCCAGTCAACAGCAGCAGCAGCATGTCCATCAATCGAGGCTGCGGGGCTGGCCCTCCCCCTCCCTTCGTTCTTCTCATACGCCTCATGCTGCCATTCATGTTGTCTCTGTGGTCTGGACTTTTCTTTTATGTAATTATTTTCTAATTAAAGACTTGCCTTGCAGTTTAAAAAGTCAGAAATGGGTCAAGCGGAGCTCCCTAGAGTGCTGGTTTTGAAGCTAAAAACCAAAAGGAAAAGTGGAAAAATGAAAACGAAAACTACAAAACAAAAAAATCTTTTACATGTGCTCTGAAAGAGAGACAGAAGCTGGGCATGATTAGCCCTGTTGCCTGGCAGCCTAGATCAGCCAGCTTAAGCGAACTACAACTGCAACACAGCACTTCATTAAATATTTAAATGAGCATCCTGTTTTACTTTTTCTTTTTTTTTTTTTGTGCCACGCCACCACCACAGAAAGCAGCACCTACACAAGGGACAGCAGAAAGGGCGGGCGGGACAGACAAACGACGACGACGACTGCATATGCAGATTCATAAGCAGTTAATTAAGGCCGAACTCGGGTCGGCAACAACTACAATCAACAAGCAGCAAAAAGTGAAAACCATATAAAAATGCCTTTGCCCCAAGTAAGTGGGTTCTCGGGGCAACATATTTTACACATTTCATTCCCGCTGTTGCACGAATTTATTTGGCAATAAGAGCAGACCGAACCGACAAGCAGACAGACATAGAGGAATAGGCTGGGAGACAGAGTCTTATGAATACGAATGTGGCATGGCCCATACTCAGATTGGTTGGCTGGTAATTTCGTACAAGTGAAATATTATTTATAATTTTTAGCGACGTCAGTTGGGTGGGCGTAACGGGGCACTGCGCTACGCCGTAAATTATGTCATTTTAGACAAGTGCGCCACGGCGAATTCGCTTTAACATACTGCGGATATGCGGATCCCCATTGCGAGTTGTCGCTGCTCTGTATACTTGTATGGAATTGGGTTGAGCAGCAGCAGCAGCAGCAGCGCGGCGGCACTTGTGGGGGTTATTATGCATTTTGTCTTGTCTGGAGGCTTGGGAATGAAGTGCTTTGCCATAGCATGCGAAATTAGTTAGCGCTGAGTGCTGGGAATGTGTGACGACGACGACGACGACGATGAGAGGATGGGCATGGAAATTGATATGAATTGGGTTGAGCAGCTCAGGCAGCTGTGAAGGGGACAACTCTCTGATAGGCTATGACAGATGCAAATACATATGTAAAATCAGGGGTAATTATCTTGAGAACTGGACAACAATTTACTTAAAAAATTGTGCTTTGAAGAAGCTGCAAATTATACAAAATTTCCAACTTTATATTTTTTTAACAAGAAACAGTATTTGGAAAACACTTTGAACAGAAAAGGAAAAAAAAGCACTTTCAGTTCCGTTACAAGCGTCAGCCTTAACAGTTTTTTGCAAATATTTTGCGCCAACCAATTCATTCTAATTTTTCATTTAAAATGCAAACAAAATGTCTCTCTCCGCTCACGCTACAATACAACAATAAAACATTTGCAAGCCCTTTCGCTTCATGCATCTTAGTCGCAATTTATTTTGTTGTTTGGAGCAATAGTGTACTGTTAAGTTGTTACTTTTATAGGGGCCTAATTCTTCAAACACATTTGATCACAATGGGTTGACTATATCTTATAGGACCGATCGATGAAATATTAACTTTTTTTGACAAGAACTTTTTGATTTCAAAGTTAATGTTCTCAAACTCAGCCATTAGCTTTATGTTACGGACGACAATACATTGCAAACGGTGTCATAACTCGACAGAGACTGCTCGAATGAAGACAGCTTTTTCTTAGCTTTAAGATAAAACAATCGCATTTTTATACTCTGTTCCGAAGGTACATAGATCATATTAAGTTAAGAGAAGGAATCACTTCCGACCCTATAAGGTATATATGTATATTCTTGATCAGCATCAACAGCAGCGTCGATATAGCCATGTACGCCGGTCTGTCCGTCAGTGTGTCCGTTTGTCTGTCCGTCTGTCTGTCTGTCTGTCCGTCCGTCCGTATGAGATCTCAGATATGGTAAGAGATAGAGGTTTTGCATGTATGGGACAAATGCTTTTTATACTTGCAGGCAGATCAAGTTTATTTTCAATTTTTGCCACGCCCCCTCCCGCCCCTGCAATTGTGAAAAAACGTCATATCTCCCACAGTTGTGTAGATAGATGATTCGTACCTTCTAGAAATAGTTAGTCATTAGCAATATGTATCGATTTGGCAAAGAAATGATAGAGATCGGATGAGCGGTTCCCAAGTTATGAGCAAATAAGTGAATCACCCCCGCCACCCGCCTCCCACCCTTTCACAACCAACGCCGCACAATCTTAGAGAGAGAGAGGGAAAGAGACAGAGAGAGAAAGAGATGAGCGCAGCAGCAGCACTGCATTCAGCTCCTACTCTAGGTACAGAGTATATTATATAGACTTTCTCACTTGTTTAATATGAAAAGAAAAAGCCAAAAAGGAATTATATTGTGTTTGTTGGGTTTGTTTTAGTTATTAACATCACGAGGATGATTTCTGCCAGCTGAGTTCTTATACTGCAACTGGCCAATAGCCGAGTGAGCTAACTGGAGAAGCCAAAAGCTTAAAGATTGTGGTTCGAGTCCCAGGAGGGACGGGTGGTTTAACAAAATAGATCTATATACTTGTATACTTGTCATAAAGTTTTACTAAGTATTTATATGGGTTTTTGCGACCTGTTATTTGTCAAACTTTTTGGATCTGGCTGGCTTGAGGTCGGTGAGAGTGTACAATTCAATGTAATCAACACAAATCAACAGAGATTAATTACAACAACTTGGAATAGCAAATTGGTATATCCGACAACTATCGCTGTTTCGAAGATAACCACATCTTCTCATCAGCGGACTCTTGTATTGAAAGTTTGATTGTGATATCAGCGAAAAATTCTGCAATGGTTTTTATGAACGTGTTGCTTTTGCTTACCAATTTGATGTAATTAATTTCTTTTTGCTTTATATTAATTTCTTTTGCTTTTTCATAAGCCAATCGTCAGTAAGTCAACAAGTGCGCAAATAAAGTGACTCAAACTAGCTCTGAACTGCATCATGGACCTCTGGTCAGCGAGCGGTTAGCTTTGTTCGTCTCGTGTCGGTGTGAATAGCGAAATTTGTTTGTAGAGCAACAGTGGCTCGTAAGTCGTGTTAAATCAAACCCAAAAAAACTTATGAACGATTTTTTAGGGGGCTTAGCTATTGGGCCGTCGGACGGGTCGCGAGGACGGTCTTTTGGCATTTTTGCGTCAAGCCTGATTTTAGCAGTGCAAAAAATCCCACCACGGGGTCCTCACCGAGCTTCTGCGGTAAGGAAAAACGTGGGAACGAAGAGTGACCATCCCCTCCCCACAATGGGAACATGGCCCACTTCCTATGCAAAACACAAGGCCACGGGGTCCCCACCAGGACGTTTCAAGGTAAGGAAGAACTTGCGAGGAAGGGAACCGAAACAGGATCAGTAGCCTCGAACCCACAAAGGGAACATGGCCCTTCTGTGTACGGGAATTGGGGCTTCTAGGGGAGTTGTAAACTCAGTAGGGGGGGGCACAATAGACCAGGATTGGTCAGGGAGCGCTATTTCCCCAACAACAAAAAACGATAATAAGCCAAAGATCTAGGTTCTTAGCTATGAGCCAAAATTGGACAGCCTAGAGCTCTATGAGCTGAGAACAATAGCCGGGAGACTAAGACTATTCATCTCAGTAGGAGCCGTTTTGGGCAAGTTTGGACTTTGCATTCGAGTTAGAAAAAGAAAGATCCATTAAAATCGTTTTGAAATGGATAACTATTCGTTTTTCATTGCCTTTGGACGATTTTCAGCTCCATTGGATGAAAGTTCCTTCTAAAGATTATTCGATTTTACATTAAAATCAGATATTATTCATTTATCCTAATGGCAAAAGATTATACCGAACTTATAATTAGAAATCACAACTTTACCAAAATTGAGGTATATCAACAAATATGATTTTTTTTCGTGTAGATAGCTTTAAAACTGTAGAAGGAGATAGTCTGGATGAGCTTAGAGACAAGTGCTAAGAGTTTATAACTTTGTGCCGTAAGGTGATCCATACCTTGTATAATAAAAGGGTAGGGCTTAGCTTCCGTGATGGTCCAAATCTTTGCTTGGTAAACATGGAAGTAATCAGGCAGGTGGATCGATAAAAGAAACGCTCGTTCTAATTGTTCCTTAATTATTGTGGGTCAGGTTAACCCAACTTAGTCGAGTTTCTGGAATACACAGATTTTGCTGTTTCTAGTTAGGTTTAATCCTAGATAAGCTTTGCAATTTAAAATGATCTCCTCATACTTTTTTTGGTAGCGTTTTCCACTTTTTCTACCTGTCTTATCAACTACCTACCGTTCGCACCTTAAGCTTATGTTCGCTTACTTCACCCATCTCAATTCTCTCTAAACAATCTGACATATATACCCATTAAAGGCAGCTAAGACCCAAACGTTGTCTCAATCCTCACACCTTGGGCATATTTCCACTACATGCACTCCGAAGGAGACTCGTATATAATTTCAACTGCCAGATCTAGGCTGTAAAATGCAATGGCATAAACAACAACAACAACAGCAACTCGTATGCTTACTAATGTCAACCAATTCATTTCATTGAGTGCGCAATGCGTTGGCCGATCCGGCCAGACGATGTCCAGGGTCCCAGGCATTTAAGGCGCATGTTCTGCATTGGCTTAGCCTCAGGGTCAAGTTCAGCAACGACGACGATGGAGGAGCCAAGTCTTTGCATATCGCATATCTAAATGAGGTGATGATGCTGCACATATCAGCAAAGATACAAACAACACAGAGAACACAAACACAAACACAAACGACGCATTGCCATGGCAATGGACTGAGCAGACCTGACCGAAAAGGCTCAAATGTCCCACTTGAGTGGGATGCATGAACATGAAATGTTTGCCCAGCAATAATAATAACAACAACAAGGTTGGCTGTGGCAGTGCCAATTATGAAAACTGATATGCTTGCGAAAGCCCGTTGATGAGCGCGCTTCAAAGCAATGGCCCAAGGAGAGACAGCCGATAAGCATGTGGCCGATATTGGACACTCCACGACGCGTGGCAATCGCAAAATTAATTAGCCAGGAAGGAAGCACATCCTAGGGGCCATTACAATAATTAGATCGATCTGATGATGAATACAGCGGTCCAGTAATTAAGCAAATGTGCAAAGCCAATAAATAAATAAGCAACAGCAATACACACTCATTGTTTGTTTGCAGTTGCGTCTGTAAAACATAATTCACTTGAAGCAACATGCAGGAAAAATGCCGAAATGTCGCCCAGTTGAAATTTATGACCCAAACTGGAGTCGAAGAGCTGACCGAAAAAGGGGAGCAGCAGCCACCGCTGCAGCGGATGCAACGTTGCAACAATGTCAAAGGAGCACGACAAGGTCCACGACCACGACAATTGTGGGGCTGCGGCTGCAACTGCGTTGTCGTCGGTTTGACGACAATTTATGCGCAGAAATATTGTTGAAATTGTTTGACTTTAACAACTAAATTTCCTCTGTCTGCCTCATGGTACGTGTGTGTATGTGTGTTTGTGTGTGTGGGTGCTCCAAATTGGTTTTTGTAGTCCACAGGGCTAGGTGATAAAATGTTGCAGGTGGCTGACTGAGTACAGAGAGCCATTTGGCTTTCACCTAATGTCTGGTGTCCATGATTTGTGTGCTTCTAATGGCCAACCGAGGTATTTAGTGAAGTGAAGTGAGCTCTGCTCTGCTCTGAGGTGTGGCATGCTACATGGTTTTAAACCGAATTGGTTTATGGCCCCAACGTGTCATGTGAAAGACGCTGCCGGCTTCATTATGCAAATTCGGCCCAACATTTATATCAAAATTGCCAAATGAATCATACGAAGAGCGGACCACCATAAAACAGGAAATAAACACGAACCCACACACCGAAGGAGACAGCGAAAATGCTACGCCTACGCGAAGACCTACAGATCCCTCCTCACCCACACTCCCAGAGCTCAAACTCCAGGCGGTTGACCAACATAAATGGCGCAAAGTTGAAATGTTGACAGGGGCACATTCGTTATGATGTCGCTTTGACTGACTGACTGCCCCGACTGACTCTGCCTCGACTGTGCATGAGTAAGTAAATCAAGTTGTAGGTAAGTGAGATTTATGCTTATGTCGTTTAGCGGACTTGCATGCAAAATATGACAGCATGACGACCAAAGGCAAATCAAAGAAGCGACCCAAAAGTGCTACGCTTTCGCCTACGTGAGCGGAGCCTACCTCCAGGTAGTATCTATCGCTGTTTGCACCATTTGGGTATCTATTTGCACAGCATTTTCCAACTGGTTTGGGGGAAACTCTATGCCAGTCGGAGTATTCAAAGTTAGTCAAAGGGTATGTGAGGCCTGGGAAAGCGTTTGTAACACACGATAAATAGCATTTGTTATCACAGAAGTGCTGACGAGTCTGAGGGGTGGTCAAGGCATCTATTCCTTTAACTAACTTCTACGATTAATAAGGGGATGGCTGCTACGTGATTGCGTAGTCACAGCCTGCAGGGAAACACCATCCTGCCTGCTGCCTCTGACTTATGTCTAACACAAGAATTTCTTTAACTCCCTTTCAAGGTGCCCAGAGCCAGCTTACAGCCGCGTAGACACCCATGCAAATGAAGCAGATATATCTCAAGAGACAACAGATTATTGCCTGCTAATGTGTGTGTCTGCTAGTGGCTGACCCGACAACAAAATCTACATTGAAATCGACGAAAACTTATTTGATGTTCCAAATATATTATAGTATAGTGTTCGTAAAAATTTTTAAGAGGTTTTTGTTGCTCTACGCTTAGCCATAAGGGCAATACTCGCTGACCCTAAGCGGGACAACAACAACGAATGCGCGGCGTGCGCATAGGCTGTGGGCACCCCTGCTCCTGAGAAGAATTTAATTAAGGACTGCCAACTGATGACTCGAATCTAGAAAACCGTGTGGAAGTACATGGCTTCAGTCATTTCTTTAAACTAGCAGACCATTTCCAACTTTCAGTTCCAGGACAGGACTCAGCTTGCGCGCACCCTTAACCTCCTTCCCGATTGGAATACTGTCCGCATGCCCATGACTCATTATTTGCAGGCTCATTACAACAACCAAAATACGAGTGAAAAGCTACTCAAACTATAATAGACTTGGTGTCCCTTACAACAACTTCTAATGAAGCTGCAAGGCCAGTCTCACACTTCTTTCTTGCTATTTACCTGGCCCTGAGTCGACGAGAGCACAGAAAATCGTGGGCTCATAATCTTTGGCTAGACAAATTCAAGGCATCCAAATGAATCCAGAAATAAATGAAATGGACAGGAGTTCGGTCCACAAGCGGCAAGACCATGGCCCAGCTTAATAAGCTTAATGTGCTGTAAAAAGCCGTTATACCCCCAAATATATTTGAAAGTCTATAACGCCTTTACACTGAAAGTTAGTCTTTAGAAACTGGCATCAATTAGGCATTCGAGGCGTTGACCCGCACAAGCAGACGTCGCAACAAGTGCAATTGACTCGCTTCAAAGTGACTTAAAGCAACAAAAAATTCAAATTCGTGCCTATCCATAAACCGAGCACAACCAGGGGAAGAAGATTTTACCAGTGGTCAAAATAGAGTACCCAAAAGGACAACAAATTTGTTTAATTTTCTATTGTATGTTGTTGTTACAGCACTCCCAAAATCTGTTTTAAATTCGTGCAACATCCGCTGGTCCATATAATATCACTGCGAGGAGGGAAGAAAACCAGAACATTGGACTTAAGATGAGCACAAACGTTTCCAAAAAAGTACATGAACTGGTTTTCTTCATTGAGGTAGAATATTTTCACTTTTTTGTTCAGTTTTCTAGAACATTTTAAACTCACCTGGAAAAAAATTTGACTGATTTAGGATAGAGCGTGTTTCTCACATTTTAGGGCTTCGGAGGATTAGGGAATGGAACTTTGAAAGAGAAGGGAGGGAGGCGGCGGCAACTAATATTTTGCGAGCACAGGATATGCTGCTGTTACTCCGCCCATATTCAAAGGGATCAGGGACATTGCTGTACAACAACTTTACCGACATTTTCCATCCGATTTGTTTCATTGAAGCCTTTTAGAAAATAAAAATGTTTTCAGGCTTCACAGCGATTTGAACCCGGTACCCGTCCGCACTTAACGAACAACATAAAAAATGGCGCTCTAGCACATTAAGCTGTTGCACATCTAGAGGGTTACTTAAACTTTTTCTCTATGGTGGTTACCAAGGGCCTTTTTCCATAATTGGCTTTGTCAAGCGCACTACAAATTAAGGACCCTTAGTCTAGGTTGAGCTTTTAGCTCCAAACGGATGCAGAAAATTCTACTTTGAAATGTGCGCTCTTCCCGCTTAATTTTTCTGATCCTTTCTCAACTTTTAAAGATAGACGAACTACTGCGTCGTTACTATTTCTGAACGACCTTGTTTTAGGGTGCATTGACTTTCCCATCTAGTTAAATTTTAATGTACCAAGCACAAATCTTCGAAACTCCTAGCCCTTTTCCATCTAATTTTCCCGAACCAACATTAAATTTAGATATATAATTTAAGTTAAAATAGAATAGCCAGTTAAGATACTTGTTCAATTGGCAAATAAGTAAATTATTAAGCTGACAAAAAGTTGAGTTAAGAAAAAAAAAAAACGGGAGAGAGATCAACACCTCTTTCTGCCGAAAACCGGTTTTGGTTTTGGTATGAAGCAAATATTATGTGACAAAATTACTCATTTCAAGAACATTCGGAACATTTGTGGTCAAAAAATTTTGTTCTTATTTTAAGTTGAAGGCAACTTACTTTCTGAACATTTTTTCTCCTCTGTATAGTCTTCGTTCCAAACTGGACACCCCGGTCAAGTTTTTGACAGGTAACAGATGCCGCCAAACGGAGTAATGTCAAACGTTGTTTGGAATCGTCAAACTTTTCCGAAGTGTAAACACGCATTTGGGTTCTCGTAGTTTCGTAGAGTAAAAGGGTATACTGAAAGTTTGTAAATGTGTGTACAGGCAGAAGGAATCATTTCAATTAAGTATACTATTCGTTAAGATCAACAGCAAATTTAGCCGTCGTTGCGTCGGCCGCGTCCGTCCGTCGTCATAACACCTAGATCTCAGAGATGGTAAGAGATAGAGGTTTGACATGTATGGGACATATGCTTCTTTTTGTGCACGAGATCAAGTTTGTTTCAAATTTTGGCCAGGCACCCCCGAATTTGCAGAAAAGTAAATCTGCTACAGTTTTCAAGATAGAGGATTTGTACCTTCTAGAGATAGTTAGTAATTAGCAAAATTTATAGAACGTTTGCTTAGGATGATAAAGATCGGATAAGCGGTTTCAAGTTATAAGCAAAAAAGTGAACCAAGCCCTCCCCGCTACAAAAAATATGTTGCTACTTTTTGGATGGTAATAAGGTAAGCGGGAAATGTTGAACATGTTTTTTTTGAGTAACGGGTATATCGAAGACGGTTTGTTGCCGACTTTAACTTTTTGTTAACCATGTCAACACCAAAAAAATCAATTTTAATGGGCTGGTCGATGCCATTAAGCAATGCCTCATCAATAAGAAGGCCATCAAAGCTACAACCAAGGAATATGGGCTTCCTCAACCCACTTTAATCCGGTATTTGGAGAAAGTCGGAGCAAATTTTGCAGATATTTCGTCCGTTGTTGATTCGGTTTTGTTGGAATTCGTTCGTGTGCAGGACACTCGACTTGGCACTGACACCAACAACAATCAAATCCGGTTCTCGAAAGCCCGGTATTGTTCCGTTTGATCACAGACGCTTTCTCCAAAGCTGACTTCATTGAGGCTGTCGAACGAAATAAAAATACAAAGCTGATCTTGATGAAGTCAATCAGCGTCGTATCATCGTTTCCGCCGATATAATTTCTTAAATAAATAAACGTTCTTTTTTCATCAATTCATGGTTATTTTACTTCATATTTTTCCATTTACAGCGATTTTACAAGGGTGTCCACAACCGGGTACAAAAAAAATTTTGGCCAAAAATCATCACTTCATATACATGGCTGCAAATTTTTTTCCATTTGACTAAAACAATAGGTTACTTCAGAGGAAAGTTAGCTAGAGTCTCTAGCTTTACAATGATGTTCATATCACCGCATAATGTTGACTTGGAAAAAAGCTACTAGTGAAAAACGCAAGTATGTCCACAACCGGGGACTCTCCCCTAATATTTAGACTTCTGTTTAAAAAGTAATTGGTAATATTTTGATTAAATTTCACATCATAAATGCTTTTACTAAAGGCATGGTAACGTTGGTTTTGTCGCTTCCCATCTCCAATCTACAGGGTATCTTTCGATTAGTTTAACTCTCCCCTTCTTTGACTTTCCTAATTTTTTTTTTTTTTGGGGGGGTAACTCGTTGCTTGTTAATTACAGCAAACAGCTATCTTCTTCCTCGCGCTCCGTGCTCATGTTGATGCTGCACTTGTGCCATGTTTGATTTATGCACCCAAGCTCTGCTCTAATTAGCTGCTGCTGTCCAGGTTTGTCCAAAAAAACTAGAGCAGGCCGTGTAGCATTTGTAAAGACCGTCATCAATGGAGGCTAAATGTGTCAGTAGTTGGCTTCGAGGAAAGCAAACAACTTTCACTGCTTGAAAGAAATTGCAATGAAGTGGGTGGTTGGTGCGACACAGAAGTCAAGAGCAGAAACGAAACGCCCACAACAATAAGCAATCTGGGGAGAATCTAGGCGGGTTAGTCAAACGCCAATTAAAAGCGAAAACGTTGCAAAAATGGTTGATGACATTAATTGACATTTAGCAGCAACGGGCATATCAATGCGCCGGACAGCACAATCACCCCAACAGGAGCCGGAGCCGGAGCCTCCTCCTAGGCCGCCTTTCACTGCCACTCCACGCAATTGTACAATTGGCTAATGTCACAAAATCTACAGGCAGTTGTCAGCGGCGCTTTGGACGTGGGACTCCCATCATTAGCGTGGCACAATTGTGAAATGTGTAATTGCTGGTACAGCGGCAGCAACAACTATGAGACGTGCAGACGACACATTGACAGCGAGTTATGTCAACTCGAATGCGATTTGTTTAGCCTTCTCCTCCCCTGCAGATCTCAATGCTGGCAATGAGAATTTTGCAACATAAACATCTATGGGCCAAAGGCTTTTTGCAGCAAATTGAAAAAGAGGGACGGCAATTGCCAGGAGTGGAGTCTCGCGTCTCTTTCTGTTTCTGTAATTGGTTACACGAAACGCACAAGTGGCCCTCTGCTCTAGCTGGAGAAGTGCGCGACAAGATTTATAAGCGCCTGTCAACGAGCTGCAGCCAGTTGCCGCTGTGGTCACTTTTTGATTTATAAGCAAAATGTTGCCGCGCTGCGCAAGTATTTATGAAACATTTCAAGGCAACGGACACGGCGGCTCCTTAGCCCCGTCCGCCAGGCTACTTGTGTAGGCAGTTGACACTGCCAACGAGTGCAGCTGCTCTGGACCTGGACCTGGACCCGCCAGTAAGTAGCCACTGTGGCGGCAGTAATTGCGGCGGCATGTGAAATATGAGATAAACTCCAAGTAAGGCCAAGTCCCAGCTACAGCTTCAGTTCTAGCTACAGCGGAAACTTTCAAGCATGTGGCAAGTTGTTTAGAATCCCAACTAGACGACAGGCGACAGGAGACAGGCGACGACAGCATTTTGGTGCCACTTCGCGGCATGCGAAATAACTTCGCACAATTGAGCATGCCGACAACGGACTCCCAACTTGGGCATTCTATTAAATTAATCGTCAATTATGTGCCTTGTGGGAGCCGCCGCCTCCCCCCTCCCCCTGCTCTGCGAAACTTTTCTAACGGCAAATCAATTAAACTGCATGTCTAATTAGGCCACAATGGCCAAAACTATACGTATTTTTTTTGGGGATAACGTGGCATGCAAACGCCTGCTTAATTAAATAGCAAGCGTAATTAAATTGCAATTAAATTAATTAAAAAGTACACGGTGTGCTGGTACTGTGTGTATTCTTTGATGAGGGTTCGGATCCTCGATGATTGCGATGTGTTGTCCAGGATATAGAGCTCGTCTCCCCCTCCAATTTCACATTGCTGTGTTTGAGTTTCCTTGTACAATTGGACTTTAATTTTTTATGAGCACCGAATGGTTGCGCAGTTTTACTTTTTGGTGTTAAATGCTTGATTAAGTTTTATGGTGCCAGCGGGGGCATAGAGAGCCATTGAAAGGCTATGCAAATTTTTCACTGGGAAATGGAATGAGATTGGAAAATTGGCTGCTTTGATGTCGTTCATTGGGTTGAACAATTCTTATGGTTTAATTAGTGCAATGGGAAAGTTGTCTTGGGCCTTAGCGAAGAAATAATGCAGGCGATGCGGGCAAAATGGTTAAAAGGTTGTGGCGGGGAAAATTAACAGTTGTTTAATTCGAGAGAAAAACAAACAAACTTTCTAAATAAGCTCGAGAGGAAACATTGTATTTGAACACTATCTCAAAAAAAAGGAAGCACAAGCTCAGCGGCATTGGTGTCGGTAGGCAGGTTTCTAAGTCTCTTTACCCTATTTTACATTCCAGTCATAATATTGAGGCACATCCTAAAAGAGGCAGCAGCAGCTCAGCAGCATTGGTGTTGGTAGGCATGCATAGGCAGCATTCTCTCTCTCTGTTTGTAACACTCTTTCACATATTTAGCATTTTAGCCATAATTTTGGAGCACTTCCTAAAAGAGGTAGCAGCAGCTTAGCAGCATTAGAATATTTTGTTTTAGCAAACTTTAAAGAGGTGTACAAGTTTTTTTAAATTTCCTTAAAATATTGTCCTAAACCAAAGATATTTTGTACTTAAAGCTAAGAACTCGCTTTATTTACTTTGATTCAAATTCTATTAATAGACATTCTTTGATTCTAGAATGATTTGTACTTTATTGAAGTACATCCAAGAACAAAACATACTTAAATTTTAGGTACAAAACGGTATAGACTCCTTAAGTTGAAGGCCGAATTTAGTTTTTTATTTCGTAATTAAAAGAGTGAAAGCAAAAACCAACGCTTTCTAATTTTGCATATGCTTCACCCTGTTATTCCATCATGCTTTTTTCCGAAAGAAGTTTTGTCAAACGTAAGGCCTATTAAGCTCTCCCTGAAATTTAAAGATATATACACTCAGAAAATAACGACCGGGATAGTTCTAGATTGATCGGGATAGAAGTTATGCCGTTTTGTACTTGAAATTTTAAGAATGTTTTGTTCTTGACTTTGACTTAAATTAAGTACGAAACATACTAGAAAAGAAAAAGGACTGTTAACATTATTCAAATGAGAGGAAACGTTCTTGAATCCAAGAAAAATATAAGAAAAGATCGTACTTAGTTGAAGTACAAAATTTCTTGGATTAGGTACAAAATAGACTTACTATGCAAGCTCCAAAAAGTGTGCTACGAAAACTGCGAATTATTTTACGTTGAATCTGTTCTTGAAATTCCCTCCTGGTCCTAACACTTTGGCTCCATTACCAAAGTGGGTAGATTTCCGACCTACAAAATAAACATCTTGGTCTTTGGTTGATTCATATCCTTTGGATTTTGATGTTATATTGAGACCTTTTTAGGCTTAGACCAAGAACATTTTGTACTATTTTTTTGGATTATTATTTTGCCACAAACATGAACCTTTCGATGAAGAACCTTTTTGCACTTATTTTGAGAGTAAATCGGGCTGTACTTTAGACCATAACAAATTAATAATATGACCAAAAAGTTATAATAATAGTTCGAAATGTACTTAAAATATCCCGAAACAGTCTTCAAACAAGGGATTGAAAAAATCGTACTTGAAATAAGGATTTTGTACTTGAATCAAGTATTTTCGTACTTACCGAACTATTGACACCGTTCGTACTTGATTCAAGTACAAAGTTCTTGGTTCTTTTTCTGAGTGTATGAAAACAAGAAGGCAACGCTTACATCATCTGTGCCGCTCCAACTGATCATACATATTATTGTAGATATATATAGTACTATACATGATGAAATTGTGGCCATTTGTGGCCCAGTGGTTAGTGTGCTGGACTGCTGGGCGGGAGGTCGTGGGTTCGATCCCAAAAAAGGTGATTTTTATGCAATTCGGTTTTTCAGAGTAAAATTTTTGACACCTCACGAGGGATTTGTAACAGGTGGAGAACGTCAAAAATGCTCAGTAAGGTTTGCCATTTCACCATGAATAGACGAACAAACGAACAACGCTTGCAAATCGTTGAATTTTATTATCAAAATTCGCCTTGAATGAAGAAACACTTTTTGACCGAACAAAGCTAATTGTTCGCTCTATAAGTACAATGCTCCCTATGCACTGTTTGGTGCGGCGACATCATTGAAACGTCCTCTCTTAAAAATAATTAAAATAGCAACGCTACAGTAAATGGAGCAAAGTACCGTTTGATGATTACCTACTTTTATTTGCCCAAAAAGGGAAAAATTGAACTTGGTTTACATGTGGTTTCAACAATATGGTGCCACATGTCATGACATTATAATAAGCGAACCAAATGCATATTTTGGAAACTTTCACATAACATATTTTGTATAGGGTTACTAAAATTTCTATTAAGCTGTAAGCTTAGAAAAAACTTAAAGCAATATATCGTGTCTAAGACTCTTGCAACACTTGTGGTTACAGTCACACGCACATTAAACAGAGCCCAGAGAAAAAGTTTTTATTTGACAAAATCCAATTGCAGCCACCTTTCCTTCTTTCCTTTCCGTTCCAACACTTGTCGCCCAAAGAACTATTCAATGTCAGTTTACATACTTAAATTAAAATTCTCCACATACAGGGCGAGGGGTTGCCAAATGTCAACCCGGTCCACACTTGACAGTAAAATGGAGTACATTTAAAACGGTGGACTCTCCGACCAAAAGGCTTTTGTATGCAGCTTTTGGGGGCTTTTGGCTTTGGTGCCGTCTCTCGAGTGTCATGTTGCTGCCGGGCTTCCCATTGTTCTGCTCTGCTTCCAGGTAGGCGACATATCATGTGCCATTCTGTGTGTGTGCGTTACCAAAAGGCACCGACGACGCCCTATGCTTTCGCAATTCCTGCAAATCCACTCAAGCCAGCATTTAAAAAATGCCTTTGCCCATTTCGCTTTGGCCCGGGACCTGAAGCGCGCAGCAGCAGCAGCAGCTTTGGTGTAATTAAAATAATGCCAAAGAGCAGACAGGGCAAAAACTGGCTAAGTTTGATGGACTGGCCTGGACTGATGAGGGGCTTTAAGCTCGTCTTGATTTATTATGCAAAAATATTTCGCAGCTGAAATTATTACTACTAAAATCTCAGGGAATTTTGCACGTCAATTCAGCAAAATGTGATTTATATATGAGACAGGATTCGGGCATCCTGTCCAACGGCCGCATCGTTGGCGGCACAAATCACGTCATTGAGTTGTTTTCATCAAAAGGGCAAGCATGCAGAGACACCCTCCCCTCCACTGCACTGCACTCCACTCTGCGTTCATTCATCGCCCCGTCCTGCGTTCGTTTTGTGTATTTTTATCCGAAAACTATCTGGCTGCCTGACGACTTCTTGCAGTTTTGTATCTGCGTATCGCTGGCATACAATTTTTATTTATTACTCATTCAGCTGCAAAATTGTTCCTTAATTGCCCATATCAGCTGAGAAATGAAATTTATTACCTGGCGTGTGTATATCGCCAGTTGCCAGTTGCCATTCCAGTCCAGACAACGTCGTCGTCCTAAACTTTTGCTGCCGCATCATTATCAGCCACAGTCGTCCGAGCTGCCCCAGCATCGACATCATTAGTTTTGTGCGCCGTGCCGACAACGTTTTGTATATTTACTTAATATTGCAATGGTCTGTGAGAGTCCGTCCACTGCAAACCAAGAGGCCAGGCCAGGCCAGGCCGGGCCGGGCCATTTATCTCAGTGTGTGCACTCCGCGAATGTGGACAGCAGCCAGCAACCTTCTGTGATTTCTGATTTCTTATGCCAATTTACTCGGGACGCGCGGCTGCTGGCTCATCCGCTGCGGCCGGGCCCCATCATCATCATCTGCAGCAGTCGTTGCCATAGATCAAAAGACAGTTTGCTTTAGTTTTCCTGCTCGCTCTTTCCTCCCGATTTTATAATTTCGTTTTATGTGCCTTTAGCCTTGACCAGGTCAAGTTGTTTTGGGGTCGCACTGGCCTGTCTGTCTCACTGACTGACTGACTGGCTTTAAGTTATTTCTCCTCTTGGCTTTATTGATTTGTCCTCTTTGATCTTCTGCTTGAGCTGTGGCATGATTTCATTTTTATGAACTTGACTTTTGCGCATTTTCATTTTGATTTTGTGGCCATCTCAGCTCTGTTCTTTAATTCACCTTTTGTTTTTGCGTAGCGTGGCAAGTAATTGCCGCAATTCAATTTGTTCATTTTGCTTACGTGCAATTGGTTGCTTTATTATTGTTATTGTAATTTATTATGATGGGGGGAATATAATGATTGTGTGTGTGTGTAGAACAATGCAGTTTAATTTATAAGAATTTACTTTAATTGTTACATCAAGGATTGTAAGGACTTTACAACCGCCCTCATTTTTTGAAATTGCGGTTGATCGGATAATGAATGGCCGAGTTATAAAATAAACGTTGCCCACTTTTTGGCTTTTTCTTAAGGAACACAATTTTTTTGACATATTTGGCATCAGAATGTGTTGTCTGTTAACTTAATGTTAAAATGTTAACATTAATGTTAGTCGCCGATCAACGTGTTTCGTACGCCACCACTTTTTAGTATCTGTGATTGAACTCGGGACTTCGGGCGCCTTAGCCCACTCAAACATCAGGCATTAGCAAGACCTGGCGTCTAAATCATAGTTAAGAATGCAAGCAGTTAGTAGTAACAAGAGCCTTGGTCGAGTGGACAAGACATTCGCTTACAAACCTTCGAGGCCGTGGGATCAAGAAATGTGTTGCGGGTTCCCCTAGAGGAGAGCCCGAAAATGTGACTGTCTCTCTCTAAAACGCAGTGCAGCATGACTTCGGCAAGCATTCGGTATGAATTGGCGACTTTGTTCGTACCCCAGGGGCTATGGCCGGGGTACTTTGTTCTACACATTCCCCTCTCTTATGAAAAACGAAACTGTGAGAGCGGGCTCAACTCTGTTCCCTTAAAATTTGCTGGCCCTCTTCACTCCGATACTTATCCTCACCCCCCTTGCCTATAAAAAACCCCAAGTTAAGAAGGAATTAAGCTCTATTTCAAGAGCGAAAATCTTGAAGTTATTTCAAAAGCGTTCGTACTCAAATTATTGTTTCTACTTTTTTCTTGGTGTATATGATAACTTGTAAAACAGTTTCTTTTAGGGTTAAAGCATTTAGTTTACTGCAAAAAACAGTTGTAAAGCCATTTTTATGTTTATGATGCTTTGCAAGCTTGAAAAACGTGAACTTGTTGAATGACACACTCAAAAAAAAGCAGAACGATTCGGTCTTAA
Organism: Lordiphosa stackelbergi; assembly: GCA_018904235.1. Lineage (NCBI taxonomy): Eukaryota > Metazoa > Arthropoda > Insecta > Diptera > Drosophilidae > Lordiphosa > Lordiphosa stackelbergi. The sequence continues at coordinate 82,815 of JAEIFU010000755.1, read as the reverse complement.
AAAACGCTCTTTATTTTATCCCGTTTCGGTCTAGAATTTTGTAAGAACGATTTACTCTTGGAAATTCTTACTTTGAGTACGAATCGTTCTTAAATTCGAAATTGACCGTTAACAATTCAAAAATAGAAATAAAATTCTTGATTTAAGAAAAAAAGTTTTAATTTAAGATCATTTCGTTCTTCAATTCGAAATTGACCGTTAGAAATTCAAAAAATAGAATTTCAAGAATTTTGCTCTTGGAATCGAGATAAATTCGTTCTCAATTTGGTTCTTAGAGGCATGGCGAGAGAGGGGATGCAAACTAAGAGAGAATAGCGTTGGACGCGCTCTCACTGTCGTTGTAGTTGTAAAATGCGTACAAATACAAACAGCGTATATTCTTAAGTATGATTTGGACGAGAGGTTTCGCTGATGCCAAATAGCCGAGTGAGCTAACGCGCCGTCGTCCGTGTGTTCAGTCTTGGGGGTCCCGAGTTCAAGTCCCAGTAAAGTAAGTAAAAACGAGAAAGGCAAAGCTAACTTCGTCTGTACCGAAGTTTTGATACACTTGAAATAGCTTGTCACAACGGTTAGCGACTCGACAAACTCGCATCAGCTTAAAACTTCATGACGGTTTGAGAGCTAATATTGAGAACAAAACAGTTTTTCTACTAAAACCCATTTTCCGAACGAACATTGTATGCAGCTACAAAAGTAGTATCCGATCCGGTCGGTTCCGACATATTAGCACGTGCAGTAAAAAAGACTCGTGCAAAGTTTCAGCCGATAGCTCCAAAACGAGGGACAGTTCGCGTAGAAACAGACAGACGAACTACGACCAGCTCGTCAGCTGATCAAGAATATATATACTTTATGTGGTCGGAGATGATTCCTTCTATGCGTTGCAAACTTCTGGGCAAAATTATAATACACTTTTCAAGTGTATAAAAAATGTTATCTATGTGGCTACCTCAAATTCAATCAGCTTAGACCAACACCACGCGTCGCTCGGTCGGGTCGGTCGTGTCTCTAAACAACACTCTTACCACCGTACTTTTGAGAACGAAAGCTCTTGATTCAAGAGTGAAATTCTCTACTTTTTCTCTGAGTGTGCTTATTTTGAGCTCTAAAAGTTCTTCAAAAAAATCCCGAATCGTGCTTAACATATCCAAAACGTTCTTGAAATCAAGAATTTAAGGATTTTGAATCAAGAAATTTCGTACTTAAATCAAGAATTTTCTGGCTTATTGAAGTATTGAAACTGAAAATTCTTGATTTAAGTACGAAAATTCTTGATTTTTCTCTCCGTGCAGTAATTGGTTTACGAGATCGATGGTTTATCCAATATAACTTACAAAGCATGTCTACTAAATAGCATCCCTAACTAGGGATCCCGGAAATAATATTGATATATTGAAATATCTAGAAAAAATTGTTAGGTTTACTCATTTTGGATATTATAGTTTGCTCCCAAATTTCTCCACCCAAATAATGTAAACTCTACGTTTTATATATAAGAATATGTTTTCAAATCAAGTTAATCATCTTTTCTCAATCCCGTTAATATATAATCACGAATAAGTTTCCACAAATTCTTAGTTTTGAATAAAATAAAATACATATTTTGACTATTTTTACGATCTTTATGATAGTCAAATTAGAGAGTTTAGCCCGGTTCGAGGTCAGGAAATTTAAGTCAGCATAAGAGGAAAAATCGGCTGCAAGAGGCAACAACAAGTTGGCAAGCCTTCTTTGTGGTGTTGTGTGTTTGTGTTTAAAGTTATGTGTCAATATAATATGACCTCGAGCCGGCTAATAATTGCTCGATTGAAATACTTATTTTTTGTTAAACTTATAAAAATACATTTAGAGCCGATTTCACCTCTTCTGTCACATGTTGTTTATATAACAGAGCATATTGTGAGTTTATCTGACACATTGCTTTCAGAAAGAAGGGACCCATTATCTATATTTTTTGGTGTTTTGGAGAACCGATCTGAAGATTTTCAATGCAATCAAAATTTAATTTTTACAAATCGTCAAATGAAAACTTTATTACAGTCTATTTCTATGTCTAATTTTTTTTAAATATCGATAATATCGATTTTTTTATGAACAAAAATACAGTCAAACTTCTCTATAGAGAACTTCCGTATACAGCCAAATCGTTTTCTTAACACTGCTATTTCGTATTACGTATTACTTTCTCTTTATTACAAATGTTTTGTATAACGAAGATTTTGATTTGGGGCCCTTGTGATTCGCTTTGAGTTGAAGTTCAACTGTATCAATATCAAAAATAATATCGATATAGATTTTTTCTAAATATCCGGCAACCCCTCGCGCTAAGTTTACAACTCCCTCTTGTATTGGATAGACTTAGTTAGGATAGAAATAATGCTCGAAATTTGCCATCGAAGAAATGATAAAATCCGATAGTCTTTTGTTTATTAAAAAGGAAGAAATCTATCATTATATATCATCAATTGAATGAATGTAAACCGACTTCAAAGTATTGGTGTTCTGGTATATCGTTTACCAGGTGAATAACTATGTGTATCAGACGTAATACCTAAATTATAATCAGGGCAAGTACCATCTCCATCTTTAAAGACCCGTCTCTCCGCACCTGGTAAACATTTTGAGAGCCTCTGGTTGACCTTTTGCCCTCGAGTCACTCCAATTAATAGTCCATTTCTCCCAAAGTTAACAATAATAAAATTAAAATAATTTAATTTAAGCAAACAAATTTTCAACAAAAAACAATCCAAATGCTACCTGTACAAAATTCGAATTGGTCAAATGTTGCAACCACCTTCAGTTTAAAGCCTTATGTTACTTTCTTTTCCAGTACTTGTCGTTTTTCCAAAGTGTAAACAACATAGTTTTTGTATGCTCCCAATATGTCAACTTTAGAGCCAACAAAACAAAATTTGCGGGAAAGTTTACTTTTCTGCTTTCAATTAAAGACACGAATTTTTAACAGCTAACGTTTTATTTAAGCCATTTAAAATGCATCCATTTAATCTACTAGGGTCGTTCAATGTGTTTCCAATCTACCAATCACTGCAAATTACAGTCACAGCGGGTGGTCCTCATTAAGTCTTCAACCCTGCACCCATTATCGACAGAAATTTACGCTTCAAGTGTGGACTTACCGGTGTTGAGTATGGATGCGCTGTCAAACGCACGCCATCCGTCTCCAGCTGTTCACGCAGCACCAGTTCCAATTCGTTGCTGGTCGGTGTTTCGCAAAGAATTTCCATGCTACCGGATAAGGAATTCGGATCGTTTAGCATAAAGTACACGGAGGCAGCACCTTTCTCGCGCAACGAACGGATGCTCTTTAAGAGCTTATGACGATGCGAGGGATTCTCCACACCAATGGCATCTAAATCGGGATCACCGACCTGTTTGCATATTTCTAAATCGTCATAGCCATTGTCGAGAAAACTTTCGGCATATTGGGCCAAACCGAGGGCGCGTAGCCATTCGCAGACAATGTTGCTAACGGCCATGATGATGTTGCTGTTTCCTTTACTTTCCTCGGGTATTGTTTTAAATTACTTCAAGCTGTCCTCGTAAAATTGCAATGCCAGTGCGTAACACTCATAAAAATTTATATCGCACGCCGTCACGCATTTCCCTGGATGGTTGGATTCGCCTCCACATAACGACAGCCGTCTATTTGGTCTATTCCTGCGAAAATACATAAAAGTCAAATGTTAGTCGAATTGCATAAATTTCAATTGCCAGTTGCCCGCATATATGCAAAATATCAAACAAATCAATGAAAGGAGCCCGCGGCTACTAATAATGTTGATGACGCAGCCGAGATTCAAATCAAATTCAAAATGCTAGAAAATTAATTAAACCCGGCAGCTGCGGTTGGTTCAACACACATACATGCACGTACAACCCGAAATTCCCACATTCTCACAATCAGAGGAATTGACAGAGACAGAAAGTGCGGGGAGGGGAACTTCTTATCAGGGGTGGGTGGTAGGTATGTGTAGTAAGGGCTTGCGGCCTGACAAAGCGGATAATGCGTGCACACATATCATGACGTCTCCACCCCCATCTTCTCACTTTGGCGCTTTAGAAACTCTATGAGGCGTTAAACGCAAACTAAAAGCTTCCCCATGCAGTGCACTTTTTGGGCGTGTGCCCTCGCGACGCATTGCTTTCTCATTGATAAATGATTGATTATCAGCGTGTGGGTGCGCTGCGGTTTTCTTAGCTTAGCACAAAAGTTTAGTGTTTGCTTTTAGTTTATCTTTAATGGATTATTTTAGTGGTTGCTTGCCTTGCCCTTACCCCGGCCCCGGCCCCGGCCCTGGCTCCTCCCCATGTCATAATTTATGTGCTGCCTGCCGTGTGACTAAGCTGATTTTTTCCTTTTCCTGCTACTTCTTCATTTGCTGTTGTCTGTCTGGCAGCTGTTTTGTTTCATTTTCATTGGCAATTGAATAGATCAATCATGAATGGCCGACATGCCGTACAAATGGTTTAATGATGAGCAATTATTCACCAATAAAACTGTCGACCAAATGTCAAGAATTGAGCTTTTGCCATGCAGCTTCACTTCACAGTTGGGCCGAAGCTTTTATAATCCAACAAATGTTGGTATGCTAGCTTAAGATTTAACTCAGAAAACGTGGGAGTAAACATGCTAAAAATGTTTATTTAAAACGTTCTGAGGAGATACCAAAAATAATTGATCTGCCTCTTGGTTGTTCTTTCAATTTGAAGTAGAAGCAATGTATCGGAATTTCGGGTATTTTAGGCTTTAATAGCCATTCTTAGGGCATTCTATTTATACCCTGTACCCATTAGAAACAAAGTAAACAATGTCAGCAACACGTAGGGGTGGCTATTTGGACCGCCGGACGAATGCAGCAACACACAGTCGAAATGTTAAAGCAAACGAAAGTCCTGATTGGTGCTATGGACAAAGAATGTCCCAATTGTCTTGCGCTCAAATTCAAAAATGAGTCCGCCGGGATCAGGAAAAGTACAACTACTGGAAACGCCATCAGAACTATTGAACGGCTTGCTCATCGACACGGATCTCGATTCAAACCAGTTTCTGAAGCCCATTCGTAGATTTAATTTATGCTTTCAAATGACTTCGTTTGGAGCAACAGAAATAATGCACAATACAGCGTCAAAAAGTCAGAAATTTAATTGAACCTTCAAAATCAAAGGCCAAGTGTACCATCAAGTAGACTCATTGTTGCCAATGCCAAACGATCTATTTAAAATTTGAAAAATCTACTTTATGGGCGGTGGGGACATCAAGGTATTAATGTACAATGAATTATTGAATTTCTTTAAACATGCACGAATTGCAAAGTGACAATCACGCTATTGTTATCAGTCCTGATAAGACACCAGCTGGAGAGCACGTGCGTGACAAGTTTGCCAGGTAAGATAGAATATAAATGAAGACATGTTTTTGGATTTCAAAAAAATCTATTCGATCGGGGAAAAAATGTTTTTGAAGTGACAACATTGTTTCCCATATGATATAATCAAGTTCTGCTCCTAACAAGGTGTGTACTTATGATAAGACAAGTGTCGGAAGTAAGCAAGTCGATAAAGCCCAAATGAAATATACTCTGTACCTGCGCTAGCAAATCTGATGCTGCGGTGCGGCAGCGATTTATTTTTTTGGTCTAACTTGACCAATAGGTGGCGCCACTACATGATTTTTAAAACAGACCAATGGCGGCACTTCTGTAACCATTTCAAAACTGACCTTTAATTGGAACTGACTTTTGGTCATAACTTGAGTATCGTTCATTTGATCTTTATCATTTCTTTGACAACAGGATTAATTATGCTAATTTCCATCTATCACTAGGATTTCGAACCATTCATCTACAAAACTGTGGGACATGTGATCTTTTTCGAAGTACAGTACACTATTTTGAGTACTTGATACTCAGTTATTGGAACTTGAAACTTAATAATTTAGACTCATTATTCGATAGTTAGTACTCTATACTCAGTTCTCGATACTAAGTACTCGATACTCAGTACTCGATACTTAGTACTCGATACTCTATACTCGATATTAGCACTCGAAGCCCAGTAATAGGTACTTGATTCTCAGTACTCAACATACGGTACTCGATTCTCACTGCTTGATACTCAGTTATCAATATACATTTCTTCAGACTCAGTACTTGCTATTTCGTACTCGACACTAAGTACTCGTTATTTCGTACTCGACAATCAGTACTCGCTACTTGGTACGCGACACTCAGTACTTGCTACTTAGTACTCGATACTTAGTACTCGATACTCAGCAACTGAGACTCAGTAACCGATACCTGCAACACTCAATCCATCTGCTGCTTCGTCAAATGCGGTTGACTTTGCAAAGACAGAGACGCACCCCAAAGAATCCGTTGCAAAGACAAAAGTTTAGTTCAATTGCTCAAAAATCAACATAGTTGGTGCGTGTGGATTTATTTTTTGGCCGTTTATCGTTGTATAATTGTGGTGCAGATTGGGGTTTTTATTCGGCGTCTTCCCTTCCTGCAGTCAAAACCAGAGCGGGCAAACTAACGAAACGAAACGTTTCTGAATCGTTTCGTTTCTTTCTTTGCACAGAGCGAAATACTAACAAAACCCGATAAAATGTAACTGTAAAAAAAATGAGTTCTGTTCAGTTTGCGTTCGTGAGAGCAAACTAAACGCAAAGTGAAACGCGCTCATCTTGATTTGCGGACAAAGGGAATCGGAACGATATGCAACGAGCGCGAATAGTTCGGAAACGTTTGCTGCTCAATATGTATACACTTAGATATTTTTTTTCTGTTGCTTACTTCTTTGTTCCTCTCAGCTTTGTTGTTTTCGTTTGCTTTTATTTTATTTCTTCAATTTAGCAGCTGAAGTAGAACTAAAAGCCGATCATTCCGCAAACGATTTCTTAGTATACGTTTCGTTCCGAAACGTTCCAAGGCAGTCCAGCTGTCGGGAGAACAATATTCCAATCGTTTCGTTTGCGCTCTTCGGCAATATAAAGTTAGTGGTTTCGTTTTCCCTGTCTATAGTAACAGCTACAAAACATATGAATAGTTTCTTAGCTTGCGCGAACGGTTCGTTAAACGTTTCGTTTGTTTGCCCGCTCTGGTCAAAACACTTTTTGGCTTAGGTTTTCTCCTACGCGTTTCGGCAATTATATTGCCTTCCTCAGGGAGTCTGTATTAGTTGGTGCAAGTCTGCCGGATCGATTAAATGGTAGCTATATGAGATAATCTGAGTCTGGGCAAGTTGTGTTGGGAGCCGAAAAAATGTGTACATAATAGCTAAGGACAGATATTTTTATAATGCCAAAAAAAAATCGACTTTCAGACTTAAGTTGGAAAACTTGAAGGGGTCAAGAAAAATATAAGAAGCTTTCTAGACGTTTAACATCGAGTTAAGTTTCAATCTATTCGTATTCAGTAGAAGGAATAAAATTAAGACCGATCTTTTTAATTTGCAAATTGAATTTGGGTCACTTTTGTTTATTAGAGTGTAGGTCTAGTAAGGCAGAGAAGCTTCAATACAGTTGTCACTTTTTCTACTTCTTCTTTTTGTTCTTTTTTTGTAATTGCCATTTAAACGAACTCTGACCCAAAATATCATAACTTGGTTGGACATTTTGGGGTCAGGCTTTTGCCAGGTAAATTGTCAGTTGGCAATTTTGAGCAGCAAATTGCAAATTAATTGCCAATTGTTGTTGTTATGCTATAGGCCATATGAGTACGATGCATATTTCGAGGCTTGAAAATGTCTGCCAATTAAATGTAATGCAATCAATTCCTTTTGAAAATTATACAACAATTGCGGTTTAATTAGAGTCACATACTCACATGCAAGACAGATTTATTTTTATATATGTGCTGGCCACACCCCTCTGATTCCCAAAGGCAAGCTAGTTTGACATTTAATTTGAATTGTAATTAATTTATTGGAATGGCCAGTCACAGCTCAGCTCAGCGCTTTCAATTTTATGTGTGCGCCTGCCTTGAGGTTGTAAAATTTTAATGTCCATTTCATTATCTTGAGTTGAAAATCTAATTACCAAAAGTGACTGCAGCCAAGTGTAGACGAACAGTCGGTTGTCTGGTGTGTTTGCTTAGTGACAGTCGGGAGCAGTATGTGACCTGCTGCTGCTACTACTGGCCCAGCTCCGAGCTCAATTAAAGGCCAGCAAGGAACCACCGTCTTGCTGGCCTTCATTATCTTGATGAGCGCCCAAACTATTTTACGAGCTCAACAACAAGTTAATTAGCCGTTGGTATTAATGCCCCCACGGCGGCAGTTGGTTGAAACAAAAATGTTATGTTGTCAAATGGTATTTTTTTGTTGTGTTTTTTGTAGCTTCCTATCATTAATGAAGCCGACTGCCTGTCGTCCCATTGCCTGCCTGTCTTCATCATCATTTTGCTTTCCATTTGATTTCCTTCTATAATTTTTATTACTGCCGCCTGACTTACTTTCGACCCGACCCGCCGGGGCTATGCAAAATATTTGCTTAGCTAATGGGCAATAATTAAATGCTCAAGTGGCTCTTAGCCAGGCCCAAACCAGGCAGCAGCGTGTGAACATTTTGCAGTTGTTTCCGCTGCGCACCTGTGCGCGCGTTAATAATGATAAATGAAATAGCACCAAAAATTGTCCAAGTAAATGGCGATGGTTGTGCAAATAATTTTAATTAAATGGCAATTGCCCATACGACGCCGCAGATGCCAGATAAAGCGCACACCCGACTGCCAGCTGACAGCTGTTGGTGTTGGTGTTGCAACAAGCGCCAAACAACAATCACAATTGTAATTTGCCTGCCCAGTTTTTTTTTATTGACGCTCAATTTTGATTTGCTTCGATGCTAAGGCCAAAAGTCAACACGATCGGGCCACAGCAAAGAGGTGCAGGGCTCTCGGGTGTTTCTCACAAATGTTCAAATGACACCGTTTAAAACAAACGACGCCCCATAAACAAATTAAACTTGCCCAAAAAATGTTTATACTTAATGCGTTCCGACAACGCCCACGAAATCAGTTTCTTAGTTTTTTTTTGTGATTTGACTGAAAGCAACAACTGCAAAAGCAACAAGTCAACAAATTGTTGTTGTTGCGGTCGCTGTCGATGATGTTGCATTAAATTGTTGCCCCGCTGCGCGCCTGCGTTGGCGTTTCGGAGGGGTTTGGGTGGGGAGGGGGAGCAAAACAAAACAAACTTTGACCCGAATTGATAGGTCTGATGAAGTGAAAGGGTTTGTTTTCGAGACGGTTAGATGATTGAATGGGTGGGGAGGGGGAGGATGTTGTCGTGATGTCGCCTCTCATTTTGTGGCATTTGTTTTGTACACATAGCTTAAAAAGTTTCAAAAAGACGCGCCCACAAATCTAATGAGTATTGGCAGATTTATGGGAGTTGTTGTACAAACGTATTCAAATTGATGGTAAATGAAAGTTTAAGAGCAAAAAAATAATTGATAGTGGACTTTAAGCTATGATGTTGCTACGCCATGCCCCGTCGTCCTAGCAAAAACCAGAATCATTTGCATTCACAGGAGAAGGAAAACTGGCCGTTTAAAAAGATATTTGAGCGTTATATTCAACGAAGAACTGTCAATGCATGTTCTAATCTTAAAGCCATTTCCGATTTTCAGTTTGGCTTCCGACTAAGACATGGAACTCGCGAGCAACTACATCGAGTAGTAAACTACAATCTGGAAATCTGACAATCAGCAGGCTTTCGATGGAGTAGGTCACCAAGGTCTGCTTCCGAAGATCAAAGAGCTTCCCTCTCCCCAACTTGCTAATCAAGAGCTTCCTTTCGGTTAAAACCTTTTTGGTGGCTTTGAGTGGAGTGACCTCTTAGACGCGAATCATTCGTACTGCAGATCCCCAAAACAGCTTGCCCGCAAAAAAAAAAAAGGATAAAAAAAAAAAAAAAAAGGGAAGGGAGGGGGGGGGTGTGGTGTAACCAAAAAAAAAAAAAAAAATAAAAAAAAGTTGTTGTTAAAATCAAAGCTGCAAACCTTAACAAGCGAGAAAGTCGGTCAAGTCCGACTATAATATATTTACCTAGAGTAGGAGCTGAATGCAGTGCTGCTGCTGCGCTCATCTCTAAGTTTCTCTCCTCTTTCCCTCTCTCTCTCTCTCTCTCTCTATGAATGTGCGGCGTTGGTTGTGGATGGGTGGGAGGGGGTGGCGGGGGCGATTCACTTATTTGCTTATAACTTGAGAACCGCTCATCCGATCTTTATTATTTCTTCGGCAAATTGAGACATATTGCTAATGACTAACTATTTTTAGAAGGTACGAATCATCTATCTACAAAACTGTGGGAGATATGACGTTTTTAAAAAATTGCGGGGGCGTGGCAAAAATTGAAAATAAACTTGATCTGCCTGCAAGTATAAGAAGCATTTGTCCCATACATGTCAAACCTCTATCTCTTACCATCTCTGAGATCTGTTTGTTCATACGGACGGACGGACAGAAAGACGGACGGACAAACGGACATGGCTATATCGACTCGGCTGTTGATGCTGATCAAGAATACATATACTTTATAGGGTGATTCCTTCTCCCTGTTACATACTTTTGCACAAACTTCATATACTCTATGTACCTTCGGTACAGAGTATAAAAATGTTGATCCAGGTTCGTTGTAAAGGGTAAGGTTTGGTTCGCGGACTGGTTCCTGTACAAAGTGAACTTAAGGTTTTGGTTTGAATCTGGGCACCGATTGACCGATTTTGCCTGTACCTTCGATCATAAATAAGCCAGTTTTTGATCAGCAGAACGCGATAAGACTATGAAAACTCCTAATTAAAGCGAAGCATTTGTGTAGACGTTCGATTGGGATCCTAAAACTAGAACAATGTTTTCTTTGCAATAGATTCTTTTGGGTACGCCTTGTCTTGGCATTTTGTAGCTTTTACCATTTGCCGGAGCAGCAGGTGGGTTGGGTGTGTGTTGTGGTGGGAGGGTGTGCAGGTGGGAAGAGGGTTTCATACTGACTAAACAGTGACTACACTGTGACTTGGCAGAGGCTTGACGGTGACTTGACAGAGGCTTGACAGTGAGTTGACAGTGACTAAACAGTGAGTCAACTGTGACTTAACAGTGACTCTACAGTGACCTGACAGTGGCTCAACAGTGACTAATGTGACTTGACCGTGTTTTAAACATGACTGTGACTTGGCAGTTACTTTCATAATTTACAATCAGACTTATCGTAGTAAAAAGATTCGCTCGTACCGGGCGTCCCATGACACTCACTCTTTTCGTTACAATTCTCAGGAACACTGAAATGGCTTTCAAAAGTGCCACGTCACAGACTATGATATCTAGACTGAACAGTTGCTAAGCCGACACCGCTTCTTTCAGATATAAGTCAGCTATTCGCTCTCACATACGCTCTCTGGATACATTTGGGAATATGTTCGTCTCGCTCTAACCAATGTGATTTCCTATGGTCAACCTAATTATCTCATTGAGCACAATCGCTAAACACCACTCAAAATTGAGAGGCAGCGCAAATTTTATCTCTAATACTACTGCTCCTTGGCCAGGTCTTTAAATTTTGTAAGGTAGCTTCACTTTTTACGTCCACAGAGGAAAAAATTCAGGATGAGCACGAAAGTTGAAGCATTCAGAAACACATTATCACATTTGTCTTCATAACATTTGAGAATATTTCGTTCGTACATAAGAGAACGAGATTTGCTTTTACCTTTTCCAACTTGATTTATGTTTTATTTCTATTTCGAAATCGCAGTATGGATTGGGTTTCAAAATCTCATCTATAATTATCATTTTAATTATCTTTGCAATAAAATGATGTTTTTTCGTCATAATAACGTAGTTAACGTTCTTAATAAATTGACTTAAATGATTCAAACTTTGAACAGAACCTTTTTAGTATACATTGAGTTCGGTTAGGAGTTAGGTTCGGGAGGATAAATATTTGAAAGTTTCAGTTCATGGTTCGGTTTAAGAACCACAAAAAATTTCGAAACAACTGGAAAACAACAACGAATGCGGGGCGTGCGCATAGGCTGTAGGCATCCTTGTTTTAAGGTACTGGCAAACATAACAACATTACAAAAACGGCTTACCTTGGATGTGCTCCACATCATAGGCACACAAATACATATAAGGCTGAACTACAAGACAGACACAGAAAATTGCGCGCATTTATACAGACATTAACTTGACCAAAACAAACAATCAAATTAGTTATCAACTCCACAGCTGACTAAGCGGACGCTGTGACTTTTTTGTACGTACAATTACAAGATCTTGTTTAGAATTATGGTAATATAAATTATTGTTTTTTGTTGTATATTGTTTACATCTTTGAAGACGAATCCCGAAAGGGGTTTGAAATATATTGGAAAATCAAAAACTTGTGTTTGTTTGTCTTTAATAAGAACGTAAAAGTTCATTGGCGCCAGAACTATCACTGAACGAAGTTCAGATTCTGGCAGCAGCCAAAGATATAAACGCAGCTTTAGCTAAACAACATGACATTGGACACTCCTTCATAAAACATGGCATACTTTCAGGCTGACCACTTCATATCAGAAATAGTCGGGACTTGGATTTACAAATGTAAAATTCTCAAGTCTTTATTTGGCGTTATCGTCATTTAAATAGAAAATGAATACCATGGTTGGAGTGTAAATAAGCATAGAAGTCTGCTGACGAGGATTTGGGGACAAATTCCGAAACAGTACTGTCCAGACATACCAAATGCTATTCCGATGTAATGTTGTGAGCTATCTCTGTTGAATTGTGTTGATGGCATTAAATTGTTTTCAACCATTGACCTTGAGCCAGCGCTGTAAAAAGCACAAAAACTTTGAGTAAAAAAAAATATTGACCTCGAGCCAGCTATAAATTCCCAAATAAGTATTGGGAAAACGTACAAGGTTTTTTTATAGCTAATGTTTTCTTAATTTAGTAATCAACACAAATCAACAGAGATTAATTACATATGGATAGCAATTGTTTTATTTGTACAGTACTGTTTCAAGGGCCTCCCGGTCCTCTTATCAGCTGACTTTGTTGCTTTCACACTACACTTGTAGCAATTGTTGGAGGTTTAAATATTTGGGGATTACACGTAACACTGCGACAGTTTTCAGGATAGCCGAAAGTTATGAAATGTGATTGAAAGTTTTACTAACTATTGTAGGGAGGCCGCCCTTGAAATAGTACTGTACAAACGAACCAATTGCTATGCAAATGTAGTTAATCTGTTGTTTTGGGTTAACTATTAAAGAACTTAAAAATGTTGCAATTGTTGCAAGACTATTACTAAACTTTAAGCTTAGAAATATGAATAAAAAATTCAAGTTTGTTCCAATTTTCATACATTCCTTCTGAACCCGCTCCCAAAAAGTTTCGCGGGTTCGAGCCCCCGGGTTTTAGAGGGTTTGCTGCCCTGTTTATTATACTCTCTTGTAAAACGCCTTTTTTTTAATTTTTCCTTTAATGGTCTTCAACAGCAATCAACGTGTAGCTCTACTGATTGATGTGGCTTGTTATTTTTTATTATTATTCATTTGTTGATATTCCAGTTGCCTTTTATACCCAATTTTTTACTCTCCCCCAGCGCTCTATAAGCCAAGCCCACAAAAAAAGTTGCACAATTTTAAGCACAACTTCACGCTGGGCAAACGACCTTTTGGCATTTTGGCAACATGTATGATATACGCTGTAACTAAGGCAGTCAAAAATATAAAATTAATATCATTTTCTTCTTTTTGTGGAGCGATTTGAACTTTTTTTTATGACTGCGGCCAAAACGCAGCGGGTGGCCGCTGCCACAGAGCGCAGGTGGCTATAATAAACAAGCTGAAGCGCTGCTTAATGTTTAATGTCTGATAATTTAGCATTTTGTGTGGTTTTCTACAATTTGTTATGCAAACAAATGGCGTTACAGTTTACTTAACAGTCGCCTATAAATCATCATCAAAACACAACAGAACAGACTGAGCATAACCCATCGATATTATCGCCCCAACCTTTGTCCTAAAACAATGAATAATGTGTGATATGCCCTCATAATATTTGGCAGCTAAGCGTCATTGTCGAATCATCATCATCCTCATCAAGCAATGAGGGTATGGGCATTGATTTCGGTCGGAAGCGTCTTGGGAATTATTGATTTGGTGCCCCCAAAAGCAAAACCCACAAAATTCTGACTTGAGACTCATTACAGCGGGGCCAGCGAGCGGGCGGACGGGCGGGTGGCAAAATGCAATAAATTCACATTAAGCTGCTCACATAAAACGCCTGATTGCACACAGCGTTCGAAGCGCTGAAGCCAACATCCTGTTGACAGTCGATGAGCGAGCAAGCGGGCTGCAGCAGCAGCAGCTATCAATATTAAAAGCGCTTATTTGACAGAAATATGACAAATGCCTGACAGCAAAGCTGTGCAATAAGGCGGGGCACAGGTTGCCAGCTGCCTGCCACTCGCTGTCCTGCGCGAGAAGTGCCAAGTCATTAGTAACAGGCGAGAGCAAGTGTCAGAAATGCTCTTTGGATTAGTCAATTCAAATTGCGTGCGAGTATTGAATTGCTGGCAGCCAGCGACGACTGACTGTTCGACAGTTGCAAGTGTGAAATTTTTGCTCCAGCTTTTCGTGTCCAGGTCCTGACACTGCTGGGCTGCTGGGATGCTGGGTTGCCGAGCTGTTGGCCTCATGCTGGGCCATGCTTTCAGATGACTGTCGCTGTGTTGCCGTTGACAACGCACGACACGTGCAACACTCACGCAATTCTCTGGGCGTGTGTGAGTGTGAAATGGAATAAGCATCAGAAATGCGTTCAACTGTCAAAGCTGTAACTTGAATTTGTGCAAAAGACCTTTACTTATTGGCGGCGGGCAATCAAGCGTGATGCGGTTGCATTGCAATATGAAAAGGCAAAAATGGGCATAGCCAAATTGGAGTTTAGCTTATCATCGCGGCGTGTGGGCTGCAGGTTGTAAATCGGATATATGTGGCGTGACTAAACTGGAAAACTAGCTTAACTTGAAACTTGAAAAAGGTTGCACAAAATTGGATACTTCCTTCTGCGGGTTTGTTCGTATTTGCTGCTCGATGCTTTAGAAATAAGGGAATAAAATTTGGGAAAATTTTAACAGGTGGCGCCATAGACTCGCATTTCGTTTTATAGTTCAATTCACTTACAGTTCAACAACTGGCGCAGTAGGCGGTCATTCCATTTTAAAAAGCCCTGCATCTTGGTAGAGTGACAACAACGTCGGCAACAAAAGACTGAACGTGCGGACTTACCATATTAGACAAACATTTAATATAGTGCAATATTATAATCTATATATTAATACATATATGTATATATTAATACGCCCAGCAAATGCCAAAGAAATTCAATGAACAGAAGATTTACTTCTGACTTACTGTTAATTTTGTTTGAAAATTAGATAAGGCAATTTGTTTTGGGCATGGTATAATTGAGAGGTTAGAGTCGCGCCAGCACATTCAGCCGCTGTACACTTTTGCAGATTCACGTTAAGAGGGCTACTTATGCTTTGTTGAGCTGACAAGAGATAGATCAAAAAGAGAGCCCACTCGCTCTCACTTGCTCTTTCTCTTGTATATGTCTCTGTTGAAAACCGGTTTTGTTATTGTTTAAATCAAATAATATCCGATTGAGTACAACTTAACTCATTCCACATGTCGAGCCTTTAGCTTTTACCTTCTCTGAGATCTGTTTGTTCAGACATGAATTAATGATGATCAAGAATAAATGTACTCTATAAAAGAGAACCCTTGGTTCCTCCACGGGGGCGAAAACTTTTTGCTATTCACACATACTTGACCCGAACGCTTGCCGAAGCTGAGACCAAAAGAGCAGAAAGGCGTCATTCGCTCGTCAGAGTTTGAAGCGATTAGGTCGAAGCAAATTCACGGATCTTTATTTTCGCATACTAATACACTCTCACTTTGTGGCCTCGCTCACGTGGGCCATCGCTGCTCTATCCCAGCCAGCAATTTAGCAAACGTTATGCAAACCAAGCTTAAAGTAAGATTGCTTTTGCAAGCGTTGTCGTATGGCAGTCTACAACATTTACAAAACACTTGCTAAAGTAAGCTATTTGCGCATGTCGTGTCGACGACCGAAAGAAATTTCGTGCTCACTCTCTCTCTCTCGCTCTCTTCGAAAAACTTCTGATCTTTCTGTACTACGCAGCTGCAGCTGGCAAGGCAGACAAAAAAAGGTAACCTTGAGCAAAGGCAAGAAAAAAATGTGTATCTCATTTTCGTTGTCTTTCTTGAAGAGCACACAAGTGAAAATTTTTCTTTAAAAAAGTAAATGCGTGCTTAAATAATAAAAAAAATAATACATATTAGGAAAAAAATTAAGAAAGCAGATTATACGCGTTTGTCCACATCAAGTGCAAGAAAATTTACTACGGACAAAACGTGCATTCGAGCCTTCACTGTCGCCACTGCCATTTATCGTAGGTAACAATGCTTACTTGCAGATTAAAGTCAACTATTTACATTTATATTTAAATTCTATTACAGAAACTTTCACTCTCATATTAAAGAAGGAAGAGGACTTTGTATTTTTTCCTTAGAGCAGGGAAAACGCTTATTTAATAAAGTTTTAATTTTTGAATAATAAAAATAACCAACCAGAACACTCACAAAATAAATGTTTAAAACGCTTTCTTATTTCACTTACAATACGTGTTTTGTAACCGAATTTACAAAGCTTGTGGAAAGCGTACAAAAATGAATTATAAAACATGTTTTGCAAGCGACTTTTATAAGCTTATAAAGATGGGTGCGTTTCGATTATAAAACGCTTACTTTGATGCGTTTTATAAATGTCTCAGCAGCGTTTTGCTTATATTTGAACGCTTACAAAACGTGTATTTTTATATGAAATTGTTTGCTGGTGAGCGAGGTCAAAAATTGAGAGTGTATTATTCGCTGATCAGCAATTTAAAAGCTGTTTGCTTTCTTGCCACAAGCCTCGGCTGTCGTTTGGCTCGTTTTGGTGTGAATAGAGAAATGTGTTCGGCCCCTGCTGGCCAGGCGTAAGATTCGCTGATGCTTTATCTGGATGTTATATAGGATGAGTGCGTGTGGTGATTGCACAAACTCATTACACTCTTTGTACCTTTGGTATAGAGCAACGGCCGGAAAACACACATGCTCATTTTGGCGTTGCGTGTGTGTGTGTAGCCAGAGCTTGTACACTGCCCATGTGTATTATTGTCTGCACAGAAAATACGGACGTACCACACTCTGGTATAGAGAATAACAAAATTAAATTTTTTTTGGATAATCAAATTGTTCTTGTGTGCCCTCCCAAACTGCTTCGTTTAGTCAAGGCCAAACGCCCCTCCCCTGTCTCCTTGTGATCGTTTCTTATTGTTGTAGTTTCAAGTCGAAGCTCAACTGCCAATCTCCCGTGGCGCGCACTTCAAAGTCATTAATCAAGACCCACTTAAACTTAAACGCTTACGAATTGTATCGCCTCGCACGATTTCAACGATAACGATTTCTTTTTATTAATACAATGCCGTTTGCTTTTACCGTTCCCATAAATTTTCTTTATACGCATGCGCCTGTGACACAATGCGCACAAAACTTCCGATGAAATCTCAATAGGAGCCATACCAACCCACAGACACAGAGAGCAGCAGATCCCCCAGACCCCGACACTCGGCATGTAAATTTTGTCGCTTCTCTGGAATTGATTTATATCTGAAGCATCGGAGGCGGCGACGGCGACGGCGACGGGAACTTGGCGTACTTCAGTCTACTTTATTATTCATTGGAAACACAAGTCGTATTGGGAGCGATGTGCAGAGACAGAAAAAGTAAAATTAAGCAGAAAACGGCAAACTCATAAACCAAAGCTTTGAATTTCAATTAATTTGACTGGCTGACTGACTGACTGACTTGAGTGAAGTTGCTCGTAAATGTGGGCATTTTCGTTTCATGGGTTAATTGCCATTGTTCGGCAATCAAAATCAAAGCCAATGCCAAAAAGATGCTATAAAAATGGTTTTATTTGCCTGCCGCCAAAGTCTTTTGGGGCGGTGATTTATTGAAGCCCAAGCACATTGACAAAACCCTAAATTGGAAATTAATCAGTGAAAATTCTTGTTGAGACGGCCAAATTGAATGCCAAATTAATATTTATGGCCGCGCTGTGTTAGCCGAGGCTTAATTAATGAACGAAAAATCAAGCACTCGCTTTTTTTGAATATTCATATTGTTGCATGACAATTGGAAATGGATAATGGCCAGGGAAATGCTATTAAATGCCCCGAGGCGGGTAAATGGACTGCAAATATTTTTAAAAGCGATGCCATTTGCTGTGAGCGTTGACACCGAAAGCGTCAGCCATGTCATGGACGGCAATAATGCAATTATTTTATCACACCGAGGATGCACATTTTTGTATGAAAAAAAAATGGCATCAACAACAGCTTTATAATAATAGTAATAATAATAATAGTTGCAGTTGGAGTTGTATTAATAATAATAATAAAATTGTGAAAATACCCATGAGCGAACGCCTGACTGGCCGAGTAAATTGCCTGCCTGCCTGCCTGCCTGCTTTCCCGTCTGCATAAAATTTGTAGCTGCATTTAAGTAATTGTTGCAAACTGATGACAACGTTGCGTTCGCCAGCCTGTCAGTTGCATTGACAAAAAAAAAATGTTGAAGAGGAGGAGATCTGCAGACGAAGCGAGGGAATTCATAAACTGCAGCCGACAAATTGGAGTAGCAGAGAAGCACTAGGGCGAGAGAGAGAGAGAGACGAGGGTAGCCCCATAAAACATGCGGCAGCCACTGCCAATAAAATTTTATTAAACGCCATAAAAATATTTATGAAATTGGCGCAAAGCGTCGTGTTTATTTGTATGTTGTGCATTTAAAAATAATGCGAAAATTATACCAAAAGCCATTTAATATGAAAGTAGGTGGCCCCAAAGTATGCGGAAATAACGAGATCGGTTAGATAAGTGTGTGACATATATAATGTAATTTGATACTGAAAAAGAAATTTAATGATTCTGTTACCTGTCACAAGCTTCTACAACTCAGTTCTTACACATGAGCATCTCAATGAGATTTTGTCACATTTAAAGACACTTTACTGTTGGACAGCAGGGTCACAATATACCCTGTGCAGCCGGATGGAGACCCATCGATAAGGGTGTGTGCCATTGCTGACGAAGAGACTCTCCCGTGAAATTTCGCCCGCGCCGCATCGATCGAATTCTATTCAATGTGTTAGCGAGTAACATTCTTATCAAATAAAGTTAGTGACATATATGACTAAATGGCCAAAGTAGTGGCGCCATCTATTGCTCAGTTTATGGGGTGTGATTAAATTTGAAAATGCTCACTGCTCGATAAATTCGCTTTACATTAGGCGCTATCTCTCGTTAAGTCGCTATCATTTGTCATCATTCCTCGGCAAATAAGTTGGCAGCCCTGGTCACGCCGCCATGCTAGTTAAGCAGCCTTTTGGTTCCGTCTTCACTTTGCTGTACCGAATATCGTAGTCGTGCTAAAACCATTATTTGTCTCCGTTGGTCAAGATCATCTATTGCTCACGATTCCACAAATTTGGCCGACCGATTATTACTTTTGTCGCCCGAACCACGTTGGAAAAATGGACAAGTTTCTGTAGGGTTATTTTCGTGTTTTTCACAGTGTTGCTCTAAGTGGTTGCCCTCGCTAGTGCTCCAGCACTTAATCTGGCTATGCGTTGTATTTTAGTGCAATGCAACAAACCTACGAGGGTGTCCATTCAAGGTCGTGCCGGGTCCCCGCGGTCCTCTCCTTCGTTTCTCAAATTGGACGTGGCCTGGCTGTATGATAAGCGCACGCCGCTGCGGGCGTGTCACGCCGCGGCCATACCTAGGTGGCGCTGAAACAGTGTATATCTGTGGTCCCTGTCACCTGTGCTCCGCGTCTCTTACGCCTGTAGCGATACAATCCTTCGCGTCTGTTCCTGTATTTGGTGGAGTGCAGTTGTTTGGTGTGTGTTGGGTGGGGATCAGTGCGTTGTATTGTGTTTTCTCTAGGCGTTTGAATTATATAGGTAAACACTGATCGGTGATAGTTGCCTCTTAGAAGCATCAGATAACAGATGATACAACAGTATAAGATAAACCCCTATATAAATTAAAAAAAATTTAAATTCGTAAAGAAATAACGAAAATTATGAAATAAATAATGTTTAAAGGGCATTTTTAGCAAGAGTACTCGCGTCATGATTTGGGCAGAGCCATATAATCTCACAAGGTTCTGCAAGTAGGCCGGGTATAGAGGAGGACAACACCATCTTAATTCTCCACTTAAACGTATCGTTTCCAGGTTAGATTCTGTATTATGTGGCTTAGCCATTCCTTTAGGCTCTGTCTCCTTTTATTCTGTAGCGCATGATTGGGAGAGCACCAAGAACCTCCATTTTCCCTGAGCCAAGCCAGCCAAACATTTAGACAGAGCTCTCAAAACGAAAATTAAAATGTGGAATGAAAATCATTTCTATAAATTACGGGCTTTCGCCCATTTGTAAGCAGAGTACGCAAAATAGTTGGACAGGAAATTTTTCGATTTTTGAAAATGGAAAGTGGCCACGCTTGAAACTCGGTTTGTACGGAAAGTATGCGAAATAAATCCACCAAATTTCCGGAAAAGTTCTGCTTTAAAATAACTACTTATCATCCGAATGTCTTGAATCTTGGTTTCTAGGGATAGTATGCGAAATAATTTGTAGTGTGATTTTCCTAAAATTTTGTATAGAAACAACTTTTTTCGGCTAATTGACTAGAAACTGTGTTTGTCAGATATGCGAAATAATTTGTGATTTTATTCTCCGATTCACATTGCAAAAAAAAATAGTTCGACATGAGAGACTCCTATGTTGGAAAATCCGAACCAGCGTGATAATTTTGTAGCATTTAATAAAAAAACAAGAAAGAGTGTTGCGGTCGAGTACCCCGACAGCAAAATACCCTGTTCAAAGTAATGTGGTTCCTGTGGTTGAACTCCTTTTACTTTAAAATTTATTTAAATAAATGGGGAGGCGCACTTGCATATCTTTGGTGT
The DNA here is from genome assembly GCA_018904235.1 of Lordiphosa stackelbergi. Taxonomy (NCBI): domain Eukaryota; kingdom Metazoa; phylum Arthropoda; class Insecta; order Diptera; family Drosophilidae; genus Lordiphosa; species Lordiphosa stackelbergi. The sequence goes on along the minus strand of JAEIFU010000755.1, from coordinate 61,697 downwards.
TTTTGCTCGGATCTTATAGTGGTATATAGAATAGACAGATATTGTTTAGTTTTTTTTTCGCCAAAATTTTGGAAAACCCACTAGCAAAGTCGGAAAACGAAGGCGGGAAGGTGGTGGGCTCAAGGCCAATCGTTAATTTCTGGCTGATCTGAATGAAATTCCGTTGGTAAGTTTTTTGAGCAATTAAGTGGAAATAATAAGATAAAATTTTTTAAAAATCCAAAAGCAAAGTCGTAAAAGTGTGATTCAAATTAAAAAAATATTTTTAAATTCGAAAAATCCACTCCAGGTTGTAAAATTTAAATAATATTGTGTCTCTCGATCGACTTGAAATACTGATGGGCTATAATGAGGATTACTGTACAAAACGGAAAATTGAAAAAATTAGGTCTCAGCATTCCCAAAGTTTATATTTATTCTTCTTCTGGGCGCGACAGAGCCTTAAAGTTAAGACAAATATTACTCATACGACACGTTAAGAAAATACAAATTATTACCACGAAATTATTAGTTCATTTCAATTGCTGTCATCTTATGATATATACAAAGAAAAAAATTAAGACAGATAGAGTTGCAAATCGAAACTCCAAGCAACGTAAAGAAATGTATAAGTAGGCCCACAGCTATTTGTCGACACGCATGCCTGATAGCTTAGTGCGGTAAGATGCCATGCCAATTTGTGACGTGCAGGTGGTCCCGAGTTCGATCCCCAGTCGAGGCGGGGTCAAAAAATTATAAATTCGTTCTTTTTCTGTTTCTATAAAACAATTAAAAATAGTGCTTAGCCAAAACACAACTTAGTAGTATTGGATTGCTATTTGTAATTATTTTTTTTTCGTTTTGTAATAGTGAAATTATAAAATATCAATTTAATCTTAAAAGTATCATTTTGATATGGCCGAAATGTTTACTTTGATATTTTCAAACAGGTCAATTTCAAGTGTGTCATATCGGCTTTTTAGTGATTTGAAAAAATATAATATTGAGCCCCAGATCATATAATTCTTTTTCTGTGTATTATATTAGCAGTCTTTTTTATTTTTAAATTCGATTAGTTCTTAAATAAAATCAACGCTGACTATTTATTATTGGAACAAATCTATACTATTAATTTATAGAAAAAAATTTGTGTGTAAGGGGCTATCTCCGGAACGCGTGCACCAAAATGCATGCGGGTTTTTAGCCAGAGTATGTGGCATGGTTTTTATACAAACAATTTTATGTTGTTATGGATAGCGACCTATGTTTTTTATTTGGGATTTTTTAGCTGGCTCGAGGTCAATGTTTTTTACGTGCTTTTTTAAAACAAACAAACAAACACGAATGTCATATTGCTCTACATTCGTGTTTGCTTTATTTTGAATAAGTACGTAAAAAAACATTGACCTTGAGCCAGCTAAAAAGTCCCAAACAAAAATTTGTACTTTTCTATAAATAGGCTCCTCAAAAATTAAAAATTAGTCAAAAAAAATCTCAAATTTGGGCCAAAAATTTTGTGTCATTCGGTAGAACGGAACATTTTATGATAGACAAATTAAACATTAAATGTATTTAGAAAGCAGCAAAGCGCGGGGGTCTACTAGTATTCACCAAAACTATAGAGACTCCGTGCGCCAGTTTAAGCTCGACTCCTTTTACTTTTGTGGTTTTTTACGCTTATTATATGATGAATGGGTTAAATATATACAAATTAAGACTGAACTTAGTCCAATATCTAGTACGAACTACGTACTAAGACTTAATTTATTAGTTTTATTTTTTCCGGGTATTTTTACGATTTCCGTATAACACGGTAAACAGTGGGAGAAATAGGAAAATGAGCAACGCAATAGAATAATGCCATAAACTCGATCGGTTCATTCCACATACTAAAAGTGCTCAAACCAATGGCCAAATTGCTCTGTTTGTTGTTGGCTAACACCTAGCAGAAGTGGAGCAGATCACTAGCTCTGCAGGAGACTGCGTAAAGAACTACCCTTGGCATAATAAAAAGACGCAGACGATTCTAAACAGTAGCCGCAAAATCATTAAAACAGTAAGCGACACTATAATCACCTTGAGCCCCTATGTCATATCTGGGAAGAGGGGAAGGTCAAGGAACATCTGCCATACGCAAGCAGAAAAGCCAGCAATGGTTTGAGAAATGCCCCATATGGGCAGCTGGTAATGGCAGGACTCAACCCGGCGCAGAAGATGGGTTTTTTATTGGCAGAACACTGAAACCGGGACCATACAGGACGGGGACTTAGGAGACTTGAATGTAAAATTTACTTACTTGCCTAACACAACTCTTGACGGTTCCAACCTCCATAGGTTTAAACACGCAGACGGTCCATAATGCAGTCTGTAAAGACCAGTGGACCATTAAAGTCGCAAAATACGTTTTCTTTGACCTCCGACAATTCTAGAAATAACAAAGTGATTTAAGTTTACGATTGGATAGGATAACCTAGTCGATAACCTAATTGGTCTGCTATAGATAGCTTCTGCTCAAACATCGCGGAATAATGGGGAAATTCTCCCCTTGAAGTAAAAGCCTAACGGGAGTCCCGCCGGAAAGCGTGCAGCAGCCGTGTACAGCGGTGCTGCCAACCTATAATTAGTGCCTTTTCAGCCCTGCCGATGTAACCTTAGGGCAAATGTCCAAATTTATAATCACACTACCATTTGCATAAGAACCACCTAGCTGCAATCTCTAGGTGGATTTCGATTTGACTAAAAACAGCAACATGAGAAAACGGCCCTAGATCGCACACTTGATTTTGATAAATTCAGAATTTTTGCCCCCACCACCTTAATTTATTCCCTCCACATACGCATACACTATACACATCTTAATCTCTATGCCCTTGCCTGTCAATCTTCCTAAATATCCCAATCAGTGTCATCCTCATTACCTAAAAACCCATCAACAAACTGTCTCAAGTTTCTCTCAACCTTAAAAACACATTAGGCAAACTAAAAATGAAAAATAAAAATGTATAAAAACAGAATCACCGAAAACTGAAATTTCATCATTCTGATTAGCCTGTCGCCATCAATATGGTTTGTCGTCTAGAAAATTTGTGTGCGGCAGATGCCATAAAACTATACAGAAACATTAATGAAAATTACGAGACAAGAACACAAAATTTTCCAACTGACTGCAAACGACGTACGATCTGATAAAAAAAAAAACTTGAGAATGCCTTGTCAAAATGTGGCGCTGCTACAGAGCAATATGACAGCGGTGATCTCACAGCCATCCTGCTTCAGGCAGGACGCAGGTAGTTCGGTAGAGACCTCTAAATGTGTTGATACCCACGCCACGGCGACTTGCCTAGGGACTGTAAACTGATCCTTCCAGCTCGAGACAATGAAAAATTGAAAAAGGAAAGTGAAGCAGGACATCAAATGACAACGACGACGACAATTACACAACAGAAATGCACAATATTAAACGAAATTATACTCTACACTGGCCCCCTGCTCCCCCGTTTCGCGTCATCATTGCCATCAACTGGCAGACACAAACGACACAACAAAGGCCAAAGGCGGCATAAAACAAAAGGGCCCAAAGGTATAAGGCAGACAAGACTGTCAGGAGGCAGCTGCCCCTACCACTGCTGCACGGAGTGAGTAAGTTTGGTGTATCATTTTTCATGACACACACACTCACACACATGTGAATATCCGCTGGTTTGACAGTTGCATTGTTGGCAGCCACTTCAAAGTGCAATTGCAGCAGCTAATTAGTATTTAATATGTTTATATTGTAGTTCTTCGTCGTCGAATGTAGACATTATTCAACACAACAAGCCATAAATTTATGGATTTAATGAAGCCACCCAAAAAATGTACTCCAATGTACATAAGTCATTATTGGGGAAGGCAGGGCAGAAGACTTCATCATTTTACGATTATTTCTAGCAATTTCAATGCACTCACTCAAACCCTTGCTCTGGCTCTTGGTCTCTCTCTGTGTCTGTCTCCGTTTCTGTTCCTGCTGCAATGTGGCGAAAATTTACGATGCCTGTGACACAGTTAACTCATGCTCGACACCAAAACATATATCAAATGTGTGGCACGACTTTGGAATGGCAGCACAAGCGAGGGTAAAGGCTGCTCCGTTACCTGCCAGGCCGGGACCAGAACCCCACCAAACAATAACGTGAAATATGCGCGGCGTTTTGCAATTCATACGCAAAAATGGATGAGCGGCACATTTGAATCGCTTGGCAAGCATAGTCGAGAGAGGGTTACCAACGGTAGCCATGACACGTATGCTTGTATGTATGAGAGAGGGTAGTTTCAGTTGTATGAAAACAAAGATTACTGATGGAAAGCTTATGAAGAAAAGCTGGCAAAAGGATACTGAAGGTAGAAATACTACCAAATTCCGGAGAAAGTTAGAAGCGGAATACAAACCAAGCCTTATAACCTGAATATTTATAAACTGACATTTGTCTTTGCGACAGATTCTTGTGGGTACGCCTTTGTCTTTGCCGAATTTGCCATTTGCCGTAGCAGCAAATGAACATTAAGTTCAGCTATCTGAGTATGGAGCACTGAGGTTCGAGTTCTAAGTATCGAGTATTTAATACCAAATCTGGGTATAGAGTATCGAGTTCGTAGTATCGAGCAAGGTATACTAAACAAGGTAGGCGCACTCGCTCTCTCGCTCTTTTGACAACTTGTTAAATTTCAGTCAGTAAGCAACTGTTATTTACTTAGTAGCTTAGTAGGCTTTGTATTGAAATATATTACTCTCTCGCTCTCGCTCTCTTTGACACAAATATAAAGAGTTGTGAGAGAGCGAGTGCGACCAAGGTATACTAAACAAGGTAGGCTCACTCGCTCTCTCACAACTCCTTATATTTGTGTCAAAGAGAGCGAAAGAGTAATATATTTCAATACAAAGCCTACTAAGCTACTAAGTAAAACACAAAAAATTCGTCAGCAGAATCATGGAGCAAAGAATATTAGAGAGAAAGGTTGCTCAGTCGACACCGTTTCTGTCAGAAAATTGTCAGCTGTTCGCTCTCATTTACGCTCTCTAGATACTTTTTGGTCAGCTGTTCGCTCTCTCTGGATACATTTGGGTTATGGTCGTCTCCCTCTAACCACAGTGATTTCCTACTGGCACTTTGAAGTATCTTTTTGGGCACTATAAGTATGTTTTTGGGCACTATCGTTTAACACCAGCAAAATTGAGAGGCAGCGCAAACGTTCTCTCTAATTCTAATTGCTCCATGGCTTACTGACTGAAATTTTACAAGTTGTCAAGAGAGTGAGAGAGTGAGTAGGCCTACCTTGTTTAGTATACCTTGAGTGCGACTACCTTATTTAGTATACCTTGTTATCGAGTACAGAGTATTGAGTTAGGCTGCCTTCACACTGTTCGACACATGACTTATGATATTCTAGTAGGCCTGCATTTCCCAATGAAATTCTATGATTTTAACAAGCTATTCAAATTTAAAGCATAACATAAAGAAGGACTATTAGACTATCATGCCTCATGTGTCGAACAGTGTGAAGGCAGCCTTATAAGTATCGATAGCTTACTAGCGAGTATTGATAATCAAGTACTAGTAACGAGTTCTGAGCATTGAGTACTAAGTATCGAGTACTGAGTACTCTTGAACTTCCTTCATTTTCAAAAAGCTGAACAATATTGCAGCCTCTATAGAAGTGAAAGGAGTATTAATTACGCATTCCAGATGAGACTGGGAGAGTAAATTTGATTCTTAATGTTTCTTCTAACCAATTTTAAGCCACCAAACTTGGTCATAATCATATAAAAACCGATTGTTGGCAATTTTGCGAAATTGAAAATTGAAGTGAATAAAAAGATGCCTTATGGCTTATAAGATGCCTTTTCAAACGAATTCAGATTTCAAAGCTGTACAAAATTTTTCTATTTATGTGAAATATTGCACCAAACTAAAAATGTATCTTATCTGAGTATAGTCCTTAATGCTAATCTGGAATCCCAAATATAAATTAAAAACCACACTTCAAACGCTTTTCAACTGTAACATTGTGTTATCAACACTAAAATTTCACTAAGCTCTGCACACATCAAAGACAGCAACTATTTCGGACTCTGCACAACAGAATTGTTCGCTCTCATCTGGTTTACTGTTAAGTGGCTCTGCTTGAGCAAACACTACTGATCTATTACTTAATAACAGGACTATGCTAGTTGTGCTCTTTTCACACAGACGCGAGCGAAACTCCTGACTGTGTGAGTTGGTGAACAAAGTAATGAAAGTAAATTGGCTGCAGTTTCTCTTGTTTACCCCCATAAGCAAATTTTTCCTTCTTTTTCATTTGGCTGACCCAAGTTAGAGAGTAAATTTTACTTGGTGACCCCGACGTCGTGTCACTAGTCTACAGGGTGTATTCCTCGAACTACCCTCGCTAGTATTGCAGCAAGGATACATATTGTTGCCACAATAACACATTGTATGGGCGGTAAACAACAACAAGAACAACAACACCAACACATAAAACTAAAGTGGAAGTGCAAGTGGCCAGACTGGTCACCGGGTGGAGCTGAAGAAGGTGGAGTAGCCAGACTGTTTGGTGCGAGCTTTTGCATTTAATCTTCCAATTGAGTGCGTACCACTGCGCTGACATAGATAAACTGGCATATCCTGGCACCGTTGATGGCGTGTCCTTTCTTCATCGTTTTTATTTTGTTACTGTTTTTTTTATTGTTGCTCTTAAAAAACAATTAATCTTTATTAGTCGATGACTCAAAAGCCAATTAAAAGTGCTTTGCATTGCCTTCAATCACGCCCATTGCCTGGATAATTAATCATTTTTCTTCCTTTGGCTTTTTAACGGGGGGAATCAAAAAAAAACAAAAAGAAAATTGTGCAATATCCGTAAAATGCGCAAAACTTGCCATCAATATGCTACGCTCGGATACGTCCATCAAAAATGCACTGAAGCGTAGATCCTTTCGTGTTCGGCAAAAGGATTCGTTACGGATTTATGGGCAGCTCGGCTCGGGCCTGGATTTTGTATTTTTTTTATAGGTGTGGGAGTGGGGGGGGGGCTCGTGCTGTAAATTGACTTTTTTTTTTTTTGATGCCGGGATTGTTTGAGCCTGCATGGAAATTGCTTTTAGGGATTCTTTTAAACATTTTCATTCTCAAAGTTTTAGCACTGTGCGTGTGGTCAGTAAATAAATTATATATCAAGACAACTTGAACAAATTAATCCTTGAACAAATCAGCAGAGCCCAACACACGATATTATTAGAGGCCCAAAGAGGACTTGAGAGAAACTCGGGGTGGCAAATGCCGGCAAAATCCCTAAATGCTGTTAAACAGAAAACAAATGAAGCCCACTTCTGGTGGTGGAAGAAAGCAAGGATTTGTGCGACAAGTATTGATGGCTGGACAGATGGAAAAATCACATTGAAACATTTGTGTTTCTGCTTTAAGGGTAGCAGAGGAAAACTAATAAACGACGCCTAATGAAAAAAACATGCCACGTCGCTTTTCATTTCACTTTTCTGGTGGTGGTTTCCGTCATTCCCTTGAACATGCATGTTCAGTGTCAACATTTGCCATTGTTGTTGTTGTTTATTTACACGCTGTATTGGTTATCCTCGAAAATTAGCAGCATCCCCTGCCCCCGTCCCAGTAGAAACGTGGCTGAAAATCAGTTTTATCAAAAATATTTACCCAAATACTTAGTTTGAGCATATCCCAAAATATTGTTGACACTTTGCATGGATTGTGTTTATTTAGGTCGCTCGCCCGACTCTTAAAACGGAAAGTTTGATTGGCTTTATGAAATTTCCAAATTGCATTGGGACAAAACTCAATTTTCACTGCAAAAACAGAAAATAGAATGTTCTCATAACAGCAAAATAAATACTAAAAGTTTACAACGTGCAGCCACAAAGAACTGGGTCAGCTGGACATGTGTAACTATTGTACAACATGTAGCCCAACAATGCACACAACTTGTTAAGCATTGCGAAAGATACAACAACAGCAGCAATAACAACAAAAGCAACAGCACGCAGCCTGCGAACACGCCATGGCAATTCATAGTTGGTCAAAGGCAGCCGGCAAAAAAAAAAAAAAAGAGAGAAGGAAAATGCAAAAGCAACGCCAAGTGCAGCAGCAGCAGCAGCCAAGACAATGCCAACCAAGTGTACCAATGATGATGCTGAACCAGTTGCCAGCCCACCAACAGTTTCCAAGAGAAAACCTAGGCGCATAAAACCTGGACTTGAAGTGTCATGGCCAATGACTAGCTACGGCTTCAATGAATTGGATTAGGTTGTGCTTTGGCTTTGTTTGAGGAAGCATTTTCCGAAATTATTTTTATTTTTGATTCACAAGTTGCTCTGTTCCTCTTTCTAAAAATCATATTTGGATGAGCCCCTTATTCATCTTCTTAGGATCTTTATACGTTGGAAGGACATATCTCCTCTTTACTTTGAATTTTAGTATTGTCTATTTCCAAGTCTTTTTAGTTTGCCTGGTGCCCAACCAGTATTAGGAAGTTCCATTCCATTGGCCCATTGTATTCTGTTTATTTAAATATCGAAATGCATCTCATGCACGACGAAGGTCTAAAGCAGGGTTTGTCAAGAAGAGCGAGGCCAAAAAGTGAGAGCATATTGAGAGTGAAACGTAAACCAGCTCTGACCTATTTCATTGAACGATGGTCAGCGACTGAAAAGCTGTTGGCTCTCATGGCACAAGCCTTGGCTCGTGTCGGTGTGAATAACGAAATGTGTTTGGCCCCTTTGGAGTGGCCATCGCTGGTCTAAAAGTCATTTTATGATGAAAAACGCATAGAGGTACCGGTACAATTTCCAAACTGCTGGCTGCATTCCATACACTCGTTTCACTATTTGGAAATTTGCAGCCGTTCTCAACTACTCAGTCTATACTAGAGATAGACGCGGACACAGTAATTTTGTCCCCCATCCTGATCGTTCCGAATACAATACTCCGTCATCATTACTACCTCAAATTAAAAAAAAAAAAAAAACAATCCCGTTTCAACTTTTCCGAACCCGACCTTCTGTGGTGTTTCTGCCCCATCGGTTTCCATCTTGATTTTTTCTTTAGATATACGAACAGCAATTTCGAATTTATTTGGTGGTTTACTATTAGCGATGACGATTTAATCCCGTCCTGAGGATTTCAAACCTCAATACGTATTAACTTTCTTTATTTTAAAATTAATGGGCTGTTACTACAAAATCACACCATAACGTAAGCGATTAACTATTCTCCGAAAAATATTTGAATTGATTTTAAACCTAATAGCGTAAGTTAAAGTCGGCTCATCATTTTAACAATAATACCTGTTACTAATAAAAAATGTTTAACAGTGTTCCCGCGTTCCTTAGTGTGACCATCCGAAAAGTATGCAGCATATTTTTGATGGTGGGAGGGGTTTTAAAATTGCTTATAACTTGAGAACCGTTCATCCATCTTTATCATTTCTTTGGCAAATCGATTCATTTTGCTAATTACTAACTATCTCTAGAAGATACGAATCGTCTATCTTCAAAACTGTAGGAGATATAACTTTTTCCAAATTGCGGGGGCGGGAGGGCTGGCCAAAATTTGAAACAAACTTGATCTGCGCAGATACAAGAAGCATTGTCCCATACATCCCAAACCTCTATCTCCATCTCGACGCAGGGGCGCACAGACGGACAAGGCTATATCGACTCGACTGTTGATGCTGATCAAGAATGGTCGGAAATGGTTCCCTCTGCCTGTTACATACATTTGCACGACTTTAGTATACCCTTTTTACTCTACGAGTAACGGGTATAAAAATTCGCTAGTTTTAAAATGGTGCTGGAAATTAGAAAAATTTCTCTTGAGCTTTGAAAAATATTAAAAAGTTTCAACTCTCTTCAACCACTGGACCATAAGCTGCATCTAAGACATAAGGTGGCAAACGTGTGTCACTGTGTGTAACGAGTTCGTTCCCCAGACTTTCAGAACAGATTTTTTAGGTCACAGCAAGTCCCAAAGTAACTAAACAGGTGGGTGATGTCTTCTGATTCGATGGAACTTGTTCGAGCCAGTCCTATATTATTTCCAATCAAAAGAAATTCGAAAGCGCCACCACAATAAAAGGTCCGACATAGCGGATCCGCTGATTGATGTTCCAACATCAATAACTAAAAATTTAGATTTTAGAAGCAACATTATTCTAGGGAAAAGAAAATCATTTTTAAATTTAAAAAATGGATTTCTTATTTTTAACGTTTTGAATAACTTTGGTTACAAAAAACATGCAGTTTGTTTTAGATAATATTTGCATATCAGTGTCCGTGGCGAGCACTCGTACTTGCCCCGTAAATATCCTTTGAAGACGGACCCCGATGTGGGCCCGATATATTTTGGAAAAAAAAATCGAAAAACTATCGTCTTTTTATTCCTTGGATGGGACGAATGACCTTGAGCCAGCACAACCATACATTTGGACCGACCACAATTTTGTGTGCTTATCATGATAACTTGATAGTTGTTCAAAAAAAAAAAACACATTTGTCTACGTGACTTGAACACTGGTCTGTTTGACTTTCAGTCTCATACCTTACCCGCTACACCACAGCTACCAAGATAGAGGGAACAGCTAAATGTGCTATTTAACGCAAAAGTGTCTTTTCTTTTTTTATTTTATTTTTTCTAAAAGGTAACGAAGTATTTATCAACACTGAAAATTATATTCAACCAGTTAATCTCATGGACTGGGCTGGTGATGTCAGCTTATTTTTTCCCAGTACACTTTGTTGTTGAAGATTTAATTTTTAAACAGATTACTTGATAACCAAGTTGACGTGAAAAGCCTAATAATTTTGTTAAATTTATTTCATAAATTTAGGACGGATTTTGTAGACAAATTTCAATATTACAGGGCGAATTTGGGCCTTGGGTTTATGAACATTTTCTATATTTTACAGAATCTTTAAAGCGATTTTAAAGAACGCACGAAATTTCAACGTCGAATCAATTTTTGAAATCGATTTTTTAGTTCATCACTCCAAAACTACACTAAGAAAAAGGTTTAAACAAAAATAAATAATTTAAAATAACAAATAAATATTTATTTTTAAAAAATTAAACTAGGGATTTTTTTAACTGGGATTTTGACCTCGAGCCAGCTAAAAAAATTTTTATTAAAAATAAATATTTATATTTTAGGTGGGATGATTTTGACCTCGAGCTAGCTAAAAAAATCTAATTTAATTTATATTAAAAATAAATATTTATTTGTTATTTTAAATTATTTTTATTTGTGGCTCTTGGTCAAAATCCCAGCTAATCAATCCCTAATAAAAACATAGGTCGCTATCCATAACAACTTATAGAAATTAAATTTTTAATTATAAATTTCAGTCGCAAAACATGTCGTTTTGTTTTATTGCATAGGCCTATACTCAGATGAGATAAATATTTTAGTTCGGCACAAATTAGATGCCTTTTCAAACGTATTCAGATTACAAAGCTGTACAAAATTGTTTCTACTAAAAATTTATCTCATCTGAGAAGAGGCCTTTTGGGGAAAAATATTATTTTTCATTTCACTTTTGAAAGTCTGAAATTTAAATTAATTGCACATAAATGTGCGAAATCTCCCTTAGTCTTAGCCGCTTCTTTATGTATTATGATCTTTAAAGGCCTTGTAAAGGTGGCGCGAAAGTAATCATAGAGCGTAAAGGTAATCCTTTTCTACATTAAATTTCCAAGTTTGATCAAGCTACAATTTATCCTCTGGCTGTTTTATCAATTGATCATAGAATGCAAATCTTCTATAAGGCCCTGTCTGTCACATTGACCAATGAAGATGTTAAATCGGGCCTTACAAGAAATATTATAATAAATTTACACTTGCTCTGTTTCTATCAATGAAATCAAAACCATAAACTCTGATGGCCTTTTAGTCCATCATCAAAACCAATTTTCACTTGTTGAAGGGCATTCAATTGACGACTTATCTCAGCTTAAGCTATTCCCATGGTTTTTTTTTGTATTCGTTGATTATATTTTTATTTTTTTTGGTACAACCTCCAGCCCTGAAGGCTGGCACAAACCAAAAGTTTATTCAACTTTTTTTGCATTTGTTTATATTTGCTGTAAGCCTTTTTCGATTTCGCTCCATGCATAAAAACCAGTTGCATGAAAGGGGTTACAACAACAGCAACATTTCTCTATTTCAGTGCATTTGGATGGTCGCCTGGAAGGGATGACCGCCCATTTGTTAGCAAAATGCATAATACATTGCGAGTTCTCCATATTTTTCATGAAATTGTGTCAAAATCGGATGCAGCCAAAGGGGGCAACTTTAAAATGTACACAAAAGCGCGCAGTAAAAATTTATGGACTTGGCAATGCAATTTTCTAACGTACCTGGCAATTTAACGGTAAAGTGTAAATTTCATTTAATTTGACAGCGGTTAATAAAGCTGTGCAAGGCAACGGCAGCGGCTGGGGCCAACTAATTAGACCAGGGCTCAGATCTTCAAACTTACCTAAAAAGAGAAAGACAGAGGGGGAGAAAGATGATTTAATAAGCAATTAAATTATTTTAATAACAGCAGCAAAGGCAGCAAAAACAACAAAATGGGTTGGCAACAAGAAATTGCACATAAAATTGCAATTTTCCAGCAAATTCATAACAAAAAAAATTATACAAAAACAGGCCGCAGGCGTTTGGCAACAAAAATTAAGGCAGGCAGCAGGCAGAAGGCAGAATCAACAGCTGCCAGTCCAAGTCGTCGTCATCATCAGCTGGAGATAGCAACAACTCAAGTAGCATCCCCAGCAGTCCAACTAATGCCATCAAGCTGATGCATATAGTGATTAGAGTGGACGTACTCCACACTCTGCTGCTGCTGCTGCTGCTTCTGCTTCTGCTGCAGATGATGACGATAAGTGCAGTTTGCAGCGTAATAGAAAAGTTGCCACGACGCCTCGTGTGTGTGTGTGTGTGATGTGTGTGCTGATGATAATGATAGATAAGTGTGCGCCAAGTGCACTACGTAACTTTACTCTAACTTCAAAAGCTATCAGCAGTTAAATCGAAAAGCAGTAAGCCAGCCCAGCCAACGGGCAAGAACTGTAAATGTTGCGCAGCTTAATGACAAGAGCGCCAAGAAAGTACGAGTAGCAAGCCAACCAGACGCCGCACATCCCCAGCCGGGACCTAGCTGCTGCTGCATCATTAGCAATTGTGGGCAGGCCAAGGCGGGCGTGGGCCTGTGCCTGTGCCTGGGTCTGGGCATGGGAAATATTTGCTATAAATGCATGCAACATTAACTAGAACGCATTTTTTGCAACAGCAGCAGCAGCAGCAACCTGACGACGCCGACGCCACACGCCACTTCACTTGGCTGCCTCTCGCTGTTGCTCCTTATTCTTGCCTTTTCACAGCTCAACGCTTGCGCGCATTTGGAGCTTGAGAAAAGGGTTCGCGCAGCGCAGCGCAGCACCGCACCGCACCGTTTGCTACTTTTTTTCCAAGAATCTTGACGGCTATTAAGAAAAGGCCAAGGCAGCCCAAGCAGCAATGCCTGTGGATTGCTCCCGACTGCTCCCTACTGCTGCTGTAAAATGAAATTATTATTTTCTTTTCGTGCTCATAATTTTTGCTTTTGCTTGTCTGCCTGCCGCTTTTGGCCTCAATTAGTAAAAGTCTTTTCCTTATTACTTTTTAAGCCTTGGCTTTTGCTTTTCTAGTAGTTTTTCACCTTTGCCAGTTAGTAGCAGTTTATTAAGTTCCGTAGACTTTAGCATAATAGCTCTTCAAAAACAAGAGGGGAAATTTAATCTTAAATGGAATTTTTGATTTAAAGAAACAAGATAAAATTATTTTGGAATTGGTTTTAAAAAAAAAGTTTAAAAATTCCCAATAAAAATAATTTGATTTTTCTGCCCAAAAGTTTAGTAAACAAGATCAAAGGGTTTTTTTTATAAAAATGAAGTCCTTGATGCTTTGAAACCTTACTTTAAATGAATCCGAAAAAGAAGATATAATGGTTCTTGGAAAACTTGAAATTTGTAAAAAATAAAATTCTTGACACTTTGGAACCATCTTTAAAAAATTTTAAAATTCCTAGATTAAATTCATTTTTATTTGGAAAATCCAATTCTTTAGGAATCAACGAAGAAAATGCCAACGCACATTCATTTAAATCAGGGGTGCCCAGGCCCTATGCGCACACTTCGCATTCGTTGTGGTTTTCTGCATAGGGATAGCCGCAGGTATAGCCCTCAAGCATAGCTTATGGCTATGCGTAGTGCCACAATAACTTCATAAGGGCATTTCCACAAAAAGTTCAACCAAAGGACAAAATTCATTTTAAAATTTATCTGTGTTTTTCCTTATAATGAAGGCTAATAAACTCGTACGATGTGAAAATGCCGCAATGTGTTTTCTCTTTTCATTCCCTCCGAGCGAAGGTTTTGTTGTTGACAGCAAATATTTTGTGTGCCACGAGCACCCACTTTCTTTTTGTTTGACAAATATTTTCTTCATTTGCGTTGGTGTCTACGCAGCCGTTAGCTGATTTTGGGCACCTCTGCTTTAAGTTCACAAAATGTGAAACTAAATCTCGAAAAATCCCAAAATAAAGATTCAAAGTTTTTAGAACCAATTTTTAAGGATTTCAGAAGTTGTTACACTAAATACTAAGGAGGAAATGGTGACTTTAGATTCTAAATAAAAAAAAGGTTTGAGTGTCGTTTACACTCGCGAGGCTTTGATGTGAAACATGATGCTAAAAACAGGGCAGAAAACCGGTTCGGAGTTGAACCGCTCCGGAGTCGGAGAGTCCTGAATTTTAGGGAAGTCCGAACCGAACCTGAACCGGAGCAGAAACATTTGCTGTTCCCGAACCCGAACCTGAACCGGAGCAAAAAAAGTAGAAAAGGGTTCGGTTCAAAACACATGATATATTAAATTTTGTTCTAGATGCTATAACTGTCAAGTCAAATAAGAACAGCTTACAAAGAAACATTTTGATTCATTGTATAATATTCAGCAGGAACTAATAAATAAAAGCTTTAAGAATGATAAATAAAATAATTAATAATTCTTAACCATGTTTATCTTCTGATGAAGATGAAAAGCAATCTCTTTGCTTTAAAGTCTTGGAAAAGCTATCATTGTAAAGAGCTTAACAATGTCGTATTTGCTGTGCTGCAATGGGCTCTGCCGACTTGCATAAGATGGGCAAAGCCTGCTTATAATAAAAGCGGTAGGTTCTTTTAACAGTTGTACAGTCAACCATCCTTCTTGGTGGTGTGTGTGTGTCTTGTTTTAAAAGTTATGAACAAACATAAATATATAGGCCAGTTCCCATTTTCGATTTTGATCACATCATGCAGAATCGGCATTGTTAAATGTACTCGCTTCCAAAAACCGACAGTGTTATTCGGCTTTTTACTCAAAAATCCCACTTACCATCATTCGATCCTCTTGATGGCAAAAACATTCTGTCGAATTCTTTAATAGTTTCTTAGAAATCACCACACTTATTAATTCCGATCAATCGGAACAGGCCCGATATAGACTGAACGGTTGCGCATTCGACGCCAGCTGTTCGCTCTCACTTATGCTCCCTGAGTGCATTTCGGAATATACCTGTCTCGCTATAAACACTGTGATTTTCTAAGCGAACAATATGAATCTCATTGCGGACTATCGCTTATCACCACTTAAAATTGAGGGGCAGTGTATATTTTATCTCTAATACTCATTGCTCCTTGATTTGTTGTCCTGGAGCCTGCTAAAACGTCCGATAATCCAAGCTCAAATATGATAGTATCAAGCCTCTAAACTTTCCGATATGAATAAACCGTTTAAGGGCCGATTTCTCATCTTATGTTTCTCTTCGAGCCATATGTCACATAAACTCACAAATAGCAGAGTAAATTGACACATAGCAACTATCGGAAAGTAGAGAAATCGGCACTAAGTTTGTTTCAATTTACTTATGTACATGTTTTCTTAAGAACCAAATCATTCCTGAACCCCGGTTCGAACCCAAACCTAGGTTTAGCGACCTTCTGAACCTGCTCCGTGAACCCGAACCCAAAAAGTTTCGCGGGTTCGAACCCCGGAGTGAACCCCTGCCTATTTTTAGGAGGTTTGCAGCCCTGGATAAATATCACAAGCCCTTTGAATTGTATATACATCAGCATCGGCAATCTTTCAAAAGAAACCTAAAAAGAAAGAAGAAAGAAATTTCCAAATAACTACTTAATAAGCTCCGTTTGTTCACTATTTAGTCACTGTTAAGTCACTGTTTAGTCACTGTTTTAAGGTCAGTCACTGTTAAATCGCTGTTAAGTTACTGTTTAGTCACAGTTTAGTCACACTTCAGTCAAAGTTTAGTTACAGCTAGGTCACTTTCACTTTTAAGTAACAGTTCAGTCACTGATTAGTGACTGCTAAGTCGCTGTTAAGTTACTGTTAAGTCAGTCCCTAATTACTTACTGTTCAGTCACTGTTTACTTACTGTTTAGGCGTTGTTAAGTAACTACTGTTACTGTCACTGTTAAGTTAACATTTAGTCACTGTTAAGTAATTATTTAGTCACTTTTAAGGCACGTTTAAGTCACTGTTAAGTCACTGTTCAGTCACTGTTTAGTCTCAGTTCAGTCATCGTTTAGTCACAGTTTAGGCTCTGTAAAGTCACGTGACGCTGAAATAAAATTTTACTCCTACTAAAATCTTCCGTACCGAAATTAAAGATGTTTCATTACATGTTTCATGTTACTTTATCGAATTTTTGTACAGCTTAAACAAAAAACTTCATATAAAAATAACTCACATAACAAAAGACTTTGGTGACAAAAATTTTGTGAGTTATTTAAGTATTGAATTTTTTGTTTTGGCAGTTCCTTTCTTAAGGTGAATTCGATCAATCCAATTTCAATCAGAGAAATCGAAGCTTACTACAACTGTTTAATAGATTTAACAGCTACTTAACATTTTTGTAGAGAATTAAAAAACAAACTTTAATGTATAAATCACTTCTTGCAATTTCTTTTAACCGCATGATTCATGTTTTTATGGTGTTTTTGCCCTGGCAGGGTCATTTTATGTACACACTTATTTGAAACGACCATTTTGGGTCTTTATAAGAGTCAAACACCCACTGTGACAACTTTATTTTTTTTATTTATTGACTATTTATTTTATTTAACTGAAAATATCAACCGCTGAGCATTTGCGGCCATTTAGTTGCGATAAAAACTAAAATTTATGCAGCTAAATCTCTTACTAACAACAACAAACAACAACCAAATGCACCAAGCAGAGCAAAAAAAAAAAATATTCTATTTTCTCAGGCAATAAAAATGTCAACAACGTCGCCGCAGCAGACCGGCAATTGCAATTGGAAGCTGTTCTCTGGGTAGCAGTGGGTCTCCTCGCTCGGGTGATTTATGCATTTTGCATGCAAAACGCTAATCAGTGGACTCGAGGAGAGAAGGGAATCCCAATAAAAGAAGAACGAAACGGAGGAGGAGTAATACAAAACTCAAACAGCGTTTAGCCAAAGATGACTAATGGGGGGCAGGCAAGCTGGACGTTGCCCAAGTGGTCAAGTGGGTCTGTGACTGCATGTGGTGGTGGCCTTTAAATGAATGTTAAAAACAGCAACAACAACAACAACAACAACTGGAAGAACATCTTGGATCACAATTGTAGTATGCATTTTCATAAATTTGCATGCCATTTGGACAAGTGTAAAGATTGACAAGGCAGTTTCACGCACTTACATACATATGGAGTAGAGGTTCTCAATTAATTTTGCTTTTTACGGCCAACAAAAGTGCTGGGCATTTTGTGCTTCAATAAGTTTTAACCCCAATTGAATCCATTTGCCGCCCTTGAGGGTTGCTGCTGACTCTTCTATTGAATTGAAAGTTGTTGAAATACGCGCGCATATGCCGTACATAATTACAAAATATTGCTTGCGAAGGGGAAGGAGGAAGAGGAAAAACTGTAACTTTTTAAAGTGCTTCAATAAGTAATGAGAGCTTGCACTTAACATTTTGGCCTAATTTGTAATTTTTTATACCCGTTTTCTGTAGAGTAAAATGGGTATACTTAAAACGTGCAAATGTATGTAGCAGGCAAAAGCAAGCATCTCCGATATCATAAAGTTAATATATTCTTGATCAGCTTCAATAACCATGTCCGTCTGACTGTATAAGCACCTAGATCTATATCGGGATTAAAATCAATCCCAAAAGATTTTAGAAGTTGTTTAATGCCGCAATTGGACTTGAGTAAGGATTTTTCAATTTCGGAATTTTTGTCTTGATCCCGACTTTAGCTCGAGAGAGCGTGATTTTATCTCGAGATATTCGAGCTTGACTTAATCGTTCAGTCGAATTTAATCAAGAACCTCTGACATGGATTTAAGCTCGATATTCGTATTTTATTTGATCTCTTGGTATAAGAGTTCCCAACTTAAAATTGACAGGTCGGGGAAGATCGAGGTAAAAACTGGACACAAACAAGACTAAAGAAGAACCTACAAGCTAAAATCTCATATCGGAAATGCTTTAACAGGTGGAGAATTCCAAATATGGGCCAAAAATACCGGGAAATTGTAATTTAATGTATTTTTTGGGATTCCGATAGCTACAAATGTTTTTATTTTTAAGTTTGCTAACACTATCACTGACATCTGTGCAAAATTATACCTCAACATATTCATTAGTGTTTGAGATACAGCTAGACAGCTAAAAGTGTTCGTTCTTTATAATGTCTGAAACAATTCAACTATGCAGTTTTATTAAATTAGAGTTGAAAATGGTGAGCAAGCTCTACCGAAATCAAGAGTTTCTGAGCGTTACAAAATATTAAAAAAGGATTGAGAAAGCCCTGAAGACGAGTTACGGCCAAGACGACCATAAACTTTAACTTTTGAGCCACACCTCTAACAAAATCAAAGAATAGGTGCTCCAAAATTATCGATTGACAGTCGGATCCTTACTGACGGTGTTGGAATATCGGAAGGATCAGTGAAAGAATTTTGAGTGACCATTTGGGCCAGAAACTGAAACTAAACAGAAAACTGAAATCTCGATTGGTGCCAAAAAAAAAACGCTATGTTTTATGATGATAATTACGTGATCATTTCGCCAAAAATGTTTTGCCAAAGTATTCGCCTGACTTATTATTATGTGACTTCTGGCTATTCGCTAAACTCAAGAGACAGCTTCGTGGACACCGTTTTAAATAGATAGAAAACATTTAAACCGAAATCAAAAAGAATTTAAAGGCTGTACTGTACGAGGACTTTGCAGCATGTTTTAAAAATTTCAAATAACGTTAGCGCAAGTTTATTGTATCCGGGGGGACTACTTTGAGGGGAATGAAATGAATTTACACAAATAAATAAAAAATTCTTGATTAACAAAAAATTCTTTGTGGTAAGTGCAAAAAAACCGAGTTAACAGAAAAATTTTTGTATGTGTGTGCCCTTGTAGCCTGACTGTATTAGTAAGAAATATTTATTTTATTTTTGTTCATATTTGTTTTTATTTGCCTTTTTCGCTTTTGCATTGGAATTTCATACTTGCTTCAATTTCGACGCAAAATTATTTAATTTTCAAGTAGGATTCGTACTTCAAATGAGCTTTTTTTCGGATTGAAACACGAATACTTTCGTTCTTGTTTCAAGTAGAATGAAATACGACTCGTACTTAAAATTTAAATCCGAAGATCGAGATCAAATCAATTTTTGAGCTTGATTTTAGATTCAGTTTTATGATAAAAAAATCGTTGCATACTTTTAAGCTTTTCGCTTCCTCTGAAAAAAATACTCGTTCTTGAAATTTCAAAAAAATTCGATCCCGAAATCGATCTAAATTAGTTTATTATTTGTTAGGCGAGTAGTGTAAGAAGGATATGTAGCTGAGCGCGGAACGTTCATATCGTTATAAAATTTTCATGCTTGAAATTAGAGATTTAAACCGAAACGAATAACGGTTGGGGTTACGATTACTGTTAGGGCGATTGCGTTTTTCCTGTTACGGTAATATTACGGTTGTGGGATATCGGTTACGGTTATGTTACGGTTGTGGGATATCGGTTACGAAACAGGTTACGGTTATTAATCTAATTGTATTTGGGGTTCGGTTACGGTTCGTTACGGTTACGGTTACGGTAACGGTTACCCCAAACCCAATTCTCGGAGTCCCAGAAATCGGTTGGTTTCAAATTTCTCCTGTTTTGTTAGGAGATTTTGCAAAATTCACCATCCAAAAAATTTTGACAAGCCAGATGCAGCCATGTTTTTAGAGATGGACCATCAAGTGTAACACTAAAGTTTTATCTAAATTTTCAAATAAGAAAATTAAATCTCTTGAAGTTCTGTGACACCGACGGATATTTAAAGCGTTTTGCAAACCAAACGAGGCCTAAATCTCTACAGATTTTTAGGACAACCCCGAATATAAGCGTCAAAATCACTGCAAATTTCCGACAAACTTTGTTTTGAACTTTTTCCTCTAATGATTCAATCAAGTCTATTATATTTGATAATTTATTATTTGATTGTGCAGATTTCATAACAATTTAATACATTTAATTATAAATTTAAAAATCAGAACTAGTTGCTGTAAAATTTGAGCCGAAGTCCTGCATCTTTGGATCGGCTAAAGTAGCCAGCATCTAGTGTAATATCACAGATGAATATAAGGAAAGATGAGGAGGGTAAAGATTTTGGTTAGCTGCGCTCACTGTTTTTCGTTCGCTCTCTTTTCTTTGTGCCCGTCAGCAACAGTGCGACGCAATGTACGTATGTAAAATGTTCATTGTGCATACATCACCGAAACCGAAATTAACCCGTATATTTATTTCTGTTTCAGTACTGATACCCGGTTATGTTAAGGTAACCGTATACCTTATACGGTTACGGTTATAAGAAACAAATTTTCAGTTACGGTTACGGTTTTGGTTACTAATTTTTAAAGTGTTTTTAGCGGTTAAGGGTTACGGTTTAAAACAATAAATTCATTTTTGGATTAAAAATATTTATTTTTACCGTACTGCTGATATGAAACATGCTTGATGCCAGTTTGAAATTCTTTATAATTCTTTTTTGAGTGAAGAATATTTAACATTTTAACGAGTATATAGAAGTCGGTCAGGGCCAGCTTTAAATTATGCATTGGTGTTTTTTTTTTTTGGTATCAGCGTAAATTTCTGAAATACAGGCCAATCGCTGTTTGAGTAAATTAAAGCATTTCCTCAGGTCACATGGGAAATGGAATAATTCATTGAGTTTTTCCAGTTGAGGTGGGGGTGGAGAAAGTTCGATTAACTTCTGAATGAATATTAAGTAAACTGTGCTGGCCCCCCAATGTGTGCAATGAAAGAAAAAGCATGAGAACCGGATCAATTTTAATTATTTATTTTGGGATTTTTTCTAAAGGTAAACAAGAATGCCTAGATGCGTCTTTCCTTAACTCTTGATTTAAGCTTTGTTAGCAAAATTATTCACATAGTCGGGTGAGATACTGCCACCAATTTTGTAACTTTTTGTATGATATAATTGAGTTTGAATTTTAAAAATCCAAATTGTACAAAATTAATAATTTTCGGAAAATTTTAAGATTCAGTTAGAATTAATTTAATCCAATATATGAAAAGCAAGTTCAATTTTGGCATTTCTTGTGTGCATAAGCACAACATCTAATTGAATTAATACCAAAAACCACAAATATCAATCATTTCAAGGTATATGCTATGCTATGTACATTATATGACATGCCTCCAACATTCGGATGAAGGTAATATGAATATATCATTATCATAATATGCTTCCTATTCTCTGGGCTGCTCTAACGCAAATGCAATTAAGTGAACATTGCACACATCACTTGCAAATCAAAATCATATCGCATCAGAGATAAAATGGCCAGACAATTTGCCTCTGCACTTAACCACAAAATTAATTAACTAAAATATGCTTGGGAGCTGACGGTCACAAGTGCTGCTTAAAAAGCCCTCCCTAAGAGAGCGATCAAAAGCCGAGACATACGAGAAGCAAATGTGTCCTGTGGCCCAACGAATATTTGTAAGTTGTGGGCAGAAAGAGGCTTAGTTATTGGGCATAGTCAAAATGTTCATGTCCTGCTGCCACAATTAACTAAAAGCGCGCCTCAAATTACAAACAAACAGCCCCAGGAACAACAGCAACAAGGATGCCCAAACAGACACGACGACGAGTGACAACGACATGAAGCGGAAGCAACAACTGTTGGTAAGTGTGTATGTCTGTCTGTCTGTGTGTGGGTTGAGGGTATTATTGTTATTTCACTTGAACTGAAATTGCTTGTAGATTTGTAGGCAACAGCTGTGCTTTTGCCGGCCATTTTGTCTCTGGTCTATGCACGTCTGCAATTTATGTATCCTTTGGCTTACAAGGATAGATGGTCATTGCGCTTGTAGTCAAGTATGTACCTTCGCTGCCCCTGCCCTTGCCCCCTGCCTCAGCTCCTTTGCCACAAGCAAAGCCAAGTGAACGCCCCTCATTGTAAGCTACTTAAGATTTTGCACAGATTATATTATATATGCTAAAATAGACGGCGCAAATTGAGTGTGAGTTTTCCATAGATAATCTTTACAAGCAATTTAAAGCTAGACAAGTGCTAATATAACAACAGCGGGTAACTGCAGAGAGAAGGAGTAGCAGAAGGCCGGCCATATCACGTGCGATCAACTAATTAAAGCAAAAACCGTCTAAACAGGAAGCCGCACATTAGCCCAGTGGAAAGTCAAGAGCAAACCGAGTTTCAGTTGACTGATTTACCTAGCTTGGTAGATGCAGTTTTTCTTATTCAATTACCAATGAGTTTGAAAACTCTCAACTGGCTGCCTGGCATGCGTAGATAAATCGAATTGCACTCTTCTACCTGCGTACCTTGCCTGCCTGTCAGTTGGCCTTAACATTGGCTCTTTCACATTTTCAATTATGGTTAATCATGCAAATGTTTGTCGCCTGTGAAAATGTTTTACATAATGCAAAGTGAAATGCTCCCGTTCAAGAACTGAGAACTGAGAACTCAGTCCATGCATACATGAATAATTGTCTTTTTGTTCCAGCTGCTGAAGCTGGTCACTGGCGCTGCCGGCTGTGTTGTACAGGTAAAGCAAACAATTTTTGCTGCCTGATTTCCCCAACATCAGGCAAGAATGTAAACGAGTATGTTGTGAGTGTTGGATTGTTTCTGGGATGCGTTTGGCTGTGTGTGTGTGTGTATGTGTCTTTTGCTACGTTTTGGGATTAGAAACCACCCCTGAAATTGTGTCGCATTGTGCGTGTGTATGCCAAAAGGTAGATTGTGTCCTTTTTGGTCAACTGGTTTTAGGTTTGTGCTTCGGGCTTAGAGGGTAATCTCCGACTCATTAGGTAAATGCAAAATACCTGTGCACAAAGAATGTCACAGCGGAAGTAACTAGACAATTTTGATGTGAAGAGCAGACAATGAATCAATATATCCTGCAATAATAAGAGGCATAACCATAAATCAGAGAGAGGGTCTTCACTTTTAGAGGCTTTATTTGAAGATGAATTATTGATGGAAATTGCAGAGTCGATGTGATGCCGATTGAACAAAAAAATAGAAAATAAAATTTCCAACATTTTGCAAAATCGATCCTACGAAATGTTTCAATTTCGAACCAATATCTTAACTTAGCGGTGAAATTTTTAGAACATATTTTGTGATAAAAGGGTTAAAGCTATTTCATTGAATGGAACCTTTTTAAAAAGTGGAAGTCCAGCACTTTGAAAGGGCATTTATTGATAAGTTTCGGTTGAACCGAACCGGTTGTAAGGGCATCCGTTCAGGTCCGAGCCGCAGACTTATTTTCCTGGATTTCCTGTTTAAGTGATTCTCCGTTTTCAGTTCATTGACTTGACCGTTCCTTTGAAACATTCCAACCACAAGACGACAAAAACTATATTCTATATAAATCATTGTATTAAAATTGGTGTGAACGGCTTAGATATATATGTATTTTGTTCAGGATTTCGATTGTAAATACAAAAGGTCACACTTTTATTGCCTATACAACTAAGTTTTGAAGGATTTTTAAGAGATGGCGTCACTAGTATTAAATCGAATCGGATTTTTACGTTCCATCATTAGTCTTTCATTCTCAAGATGTATCGTTTCGCTAAAGTGTAAGCAACATAGTTTTTGTGTGCTCAAAAAAAAAGTTACCGATTCTATTTTATTTGAAGAAAAATGAATCTAAAGCTTCAAATTAATGACACAATACTAATCTTTGCAGTAATTAACATCATAATCACAAAACAGATCATATTCATTTTGATTAAAACTAACTTTTCAATAATAACAAACATTTTCATTTCATTTGGTAGGAAAATGATATCTTTCTGATCCAAAACAATCACTTCATTCACTTAAATTTATATCAAGGGCCGTTTTCTCATGTGGCTGTTTTTGCAAATCTAGGTGGATTTGCTGCATTTGCTTTGCTCATGTTCATGGTTAGCCATCTAGATGGATTTCGTTGCCTTCTACTTCATCCTCATTGATTTAAAAACCATGTACATGCTTAACCAAATAAAGTATTTTTATATATGGTCACACTGAAAAATATTTGAAATCAAAAAACAACTGCTGCTTAAAACAGTTAAGTCTGAATTAATAATAAGTAGACCCAAAATGGAAAATATTGGAAGTGCCTTTTATATGCAAGACACCTGGAGACATTGCCGAAGAGACAGATCCGCATACTAGTTCCCCTAGTTCATTGCTTAAGCTAAGTTCACACAGGCAAACATGATTAATGATTTTTTAGGATTTAAAACTAAAACTTTAGTATTTTACGCAAATAATTTGATCAAATATAGCCGGAAAGTTCCACAATTTGGCCTATATGGCCAAACTTTCATCAAAATTTGTCCAAGTGGTTTACCTGTGTGGACTTAGCTTTAGACCTCTTGCTTAATCTCCAATCACAGTATCAAGTCGTTCCAAATGAAAAACCTTATCCTCCTCTGTGAAATGCATGCTTTATTTTTTTAAAATTGGCGCGCAATAAATATAACAATTTTTCAGCGAGTGGCAAGGCGCTGCCAACTCACTTTTAGTGCCTTTCCAGCCCTCCCTGTGTGACCGTAGCGCAAATGCCCAAATTTAAAATTAATCTACATGAGACAACCGATTGCACAAAAACCACCTAGTTGCGAAATCTAGGTGGATTTTGATTTGAGCAAAAACAGGAACATGAGAAAACGGCCCTTACTAGTTTTAGCAGAATACGAAAAATGTTATTTTAATCTGTTTGTCAAATTTTTAACATTTGAATATGATATGTTTTCATATCGGAAGTAAAATTGATTATCAAAATATCATTAATTTTTGGGTGGGATTATCCGGAAAATTGGAACACAGTTATTGTTCAATTTTTATATACATCTTTGAAAATCAGTTTGAATCTGATCGGATAATAAACAAAAAAGTTTCATACAACAGTTTTCCGTGAATTTTCCGACTTTGGGGATAGATTTTTCAAATTTTGAAAGTATCTTTTTTTATGTTTTAGTATGTGTAATTTTGAAAATGAGTTTGGAGCTAATCGCTGGCAACTAAAGTTTCGCCCATACAACCTTGACCACCCACTTTCCACCCAGGGGGGGGGTAAATTTTCCGGAAGATTGGTATGAAGTTGTTGTTGTATTTTTGTTCAGGATTTCTATCGTAGGTGTGAAAAGTTACAACTTTACATTTGGTAGTATTAAACGAATCTAAAATGTGCAATTTTGTTATTGACAACAAGCATTCCGCGTGAAATCATACGAGTCCAAAGCATAAGCTGAAGTGTGAGTTTTAGCAGAAGCTAGCGAAATCCAAATCTTGCCCCTTAGTTGAGTATATTTGAAATCCTTGTTTATTTGAAAAAATTTGAACCACGCTTTGGTCAACGCTCGTATCTTGCAATTATTGCCATCAACAGCACCAGTTAAGGTTTGGAAATCACCAACCCTCAAAAAATCTTTGGTAATCCTTTTCCACTCTGTGCTTGCAGATGGAAACGCCAAGTACATCTTGTGGATTCAAAATAACGCAATGAGAATTGTTAGCTTTCTGTAATTTTAATGCAGTTCAGCATCATAGTGGCCTGCTTTTGAATATATGGCTTTACTAAAGACCAACACAGATGAGTAACGGCCATACAAATGAATTTCAGGAAAATTATAGACCGAATTTGCATATGTGAATATGAAATTAATGACAAAATAATTACACAGTTTTAAGGACAATTTAATGCATTGATCCAAGGGTGCTCAAACGCATTTGGCTCGAAGTGCATTCTTTGTTGTATTATTCAAAGGAATAGCTCTCGCTCTAGGACTTCACGCGTGCCTTATGTCTACGTAGAGCAACAACAAATTCATATGCGTTCTCTTCTCTCTTTCTTTCCGGGCGAAGGTTTTGTTGTTGGCGAGTGCGGATCCGCAACTACAACTTCATCTGTGTCTCCCTTCTCTCTCTCTCTCCCCTCTATATCTCTTGCAAACTCCAACGCAACATCCTTGATGTATATGTGTCGTCAGCGTAGGTTGGCGATTGGCTTTGCTCGCTTCGCTCGAAGTGGCAACTTTTAGTTTTTTTTTTCAGTGTGCATCAGAGAACTGCATCTGAACTCAGCGTTGAATATTTTCAGCTCATATCGGTAAACACATCGAGCGGTTGAGCCAGAGTTTTTTGATCGAATAATTAAGTACATATTTATTCATGGAACAAAACTCAGCGTTGAATATATTTAGCTCATACCGGCAAAAGCATCGAGCGGTTGAGCTAGAGTTTTTTGATCGAACGTTTATGTGGTCGAACGATCAAAACTCAGCATTGATCGGCCTCTCTTTCTTTCTCTCTTTCTCTTTCCATTTTTGTCAGCTGCGCCGTCTGAGTCTTTGCAAGGGCTTATTCATACGATGTGATCGTCGATCAATCTAATCAATCGTAGCGAAGAAAAATATGTAGTTGAAGAATAGATTTAATGTAAGTAAAGCGCAAAAATATACAGAAAATAAATATTTTTTACTTTGACCGAAAAGTTTGGAGCACCCTGCTAATTTTTCAACCAAACGCTTTTTCAATTAATTTGGGATCAAAAGCTAAAAAATTTGAAGTGTAAAACGACAAAGGGACACACTGTGCGTCGTTGAGCCAACCGATCAAAACACCTGAACTGTTTGGAATGAAGACGAATATGATATACGGTGCCACAATTGATTAAATATAACTCAATGTTAACAGTGTGTATTCGACCATAGAGCGCGCCAGTTTTCGGGTGTTTTAATATGAGCGTTTCACGAACGAAGCCGCTCTCTGGGTGCCTAGCACCAGCCACGACTACACACACACATAAAAATCGAATTTCTCTTTCTATTTCTTGTGGTTGTTCTTGCTTGAGATATATTTTTTTTCCATTTGTATTGGTCTGATCATTCTGGTCACCCTTACATTGATCTATCGGTCGATGGTAATCGAAATTGATATATTTATTTTGTTCAATATTTTTCGATAAGGCAAACTTAATCCAAAGCACTTAATATGATTAATTTCATACTGTATCGAAACTGGGTTCCCGAATCTCTGAACTAGTTCCCTAGAACCGCGGTCGATACTTGGGGCAGTGTCATATATCGATTCATCTATGCATAATTTTAAACCTTCTCTTGTTTCTTTAGCCACTTCGGGAGATTTTTAAGAAACCGAAAGCAATCGAAACATCGTGCCGCTATACCGAAATAAAAAGCAAGGTACCAAAACCTAATAGTCTCGGAACTGGAACCGAAATATGATTCGATTTGATTACCCTGCTTTAAAAATGTAGACAGACTAATTATGGGTCAGCCCTCGCACCCTGGTACTATAGTTGTCCCTTGCTCATTCATGCCAACACTGGGCAATTTATCAAACTATTTAAACTAAATATGTCGGTCCTGTAAAGTTTTTTTTTATAATATATGCTCATTTCTCATGCCATTACGTGTTCTACACACATAATTCCCACTCAGTTACGCACCACCCTGCATCCCTTACCAAAAACCATCCCCCCTGCCCCATCTCTTACTATTCCACTCTATATTACATTCATTCCCATGCGTATTCTGTGTATATACGTGTGTGTGTGTGTGTGCTTGCGCCATTTGGTCATAAATTCAAAAAGCTGGCCAGCTTAAATTTTGGTTTTTCAATTTTTGAATGCCAGAGACCTCCACCAGCATCGCATAGTTGTGCGTGTAACTGTAAAACGTGGTGCCACCACAAGGAGTCAACGCACGGAGCCGTCCGAATGTCCGGACGCCGTCACAAAAACCATGAGATTTCATTTAATTAAAGCATTTAGGGACACACTTTTAAGGGGGTCGCCAACACGATATTTTTGACGCCATATGTGCCTGGAATATATTAAATGCACAAACAAGCCTTTAAAAGGATCAGCATTTTAGTATTTGAATGTGTCGTCCACCAACCAGTTCCTAAACAAATATGATTTGCCCTGGATTATGTGTTATTAGCCGAATGTGAAGGTTAAACAAAGGTTAAGCGAGGGCGAAAGACAAAAAAAGAAGGCTTAAGCCAGGTCGTCATCAAAGTTATTTAGTTAAAATTAGTGCTGTCGAGGATGTCTTTTCAATAAGGCAAAGTAAACAAGCTACAGACGATAGAAAGACACCCAGAGACCAAGTGCGCCCCGGGGCGCTGGCAAAGGACAACGTGGATGAGGACGAGGACGAGGACGAAGCACAATGTTGATGTCGTGTTGCTGACAAGTGCGATGACAACGTCAAAG
Organism: Lordiphosa stackelbergi; assembly: GCA_018904235.1. Taxonomy (NCBI): domain Eukaryota; kingdom Metazoa; phylum Arthropoda; class Insecta; order Diptera; family Drosophilidae; genus Lordiphosa; species Lordiphosa stackelbergi. Next base: position 32,843 of record JAEIFU010000755.1, on the reverse strand, counting down.
GCTATGTGCCCCAACTAGCTCAAGGCACCTTGGGAAAAAAGATGCTCAGCTGGAAAATCGAGTTGGCCACCCGGCAGCAGCAGCTACAACAACGAACCGCAAATCATAAAATAAACTCTTTAATTACGCCTCACGACTTGCTGGCACGCAACAAGGAAAATTATGCAAAATGCAGCAGCAGCTACCGAAAATTTAAGTTAAAATTATAAAATCTTTGGCACGACGAAGACGACAAAACTGCAAATTACCAAATTATAAACAAAAAGCATTGAGGAGCAGCAGGAGGAGGATGAGGAGGAAGAGCATGATGATGATGATGACGACGAGATGCTGCCTGGGCTGGCAAACCATTAAAGCCCGAGGATGCAGCAGTGCAGGCCAGGCCGGGCCGCACACAGCATGAGCCCCAGACATGGGAGCTGGACCCGAGCTATGCGAACCCCCCGCTGCAAGCGCATTTAAACAACCTGACTGCTGCCGCTGAGTGCCTCACCTTCCCGTTGCCTCGCTTGGCACCCACTCGATTATCACCGAAAAACGATTGACCTCACGAATTCGTAATTAATTTTCACAAAAGTTTTCCATTCGAAGACAAACTTCAAACAAAGGCTGGCAGAGCAGAGCACAGCAAAGCACACACAATGTGAACGTGGACGACGACGACGAGGAGCAGTGGATTGGATGGGTTTGGTTTTTGGATTGCTTTTGCTTTGTATGCACTATGCTCCGGCTCTGCTCTGCTCTGCTCTGCCACAATGTTTAAACATTTGAGCTCAATGCGGCACTGTGGGGGGGCAAAGTGAATGTAGACGACGTCTCCTGTGCTAGTAGTTGTGCGCATGATGTCGCTTAAGTGCTGAAACAATGTTCCAAGTTGTAAGTGCAGCAACAACAACAACAACAACAGCAACAACAGCGTTGCACCAAAAATAAAGTGTGTAAAAATGAGCAACTTTTTCAAGTGAGAAGCAACTATGTGCAACTATGGCCATCAAGCGACAACGACAACGGTGACTAGCAGATATACTCGTACGTTTTTGCGCAAACTCCCAAAGATACCAAAAATATCGCATCTTTCTCCCAGTGTGTGTGTGTGTGTAGGTGAGTGTGTGAGCGTAAAGTGCACAAATTGCAATTGCAGTTGGGCGCGGGAATCAGGACAAGAGCTCAAGAAGACACAACCAAGTGGGCAACCAATATGTGAGTGGAGTCGCAACGAAGGCGTCGATTGTAGGCCTAAGCAGACACTAGGTGGGATGCATTGAATTCTTCGTAGTGGGATGAGGTATTATGTTTAGATAAATCGGCACAAAGTAGGTGAGTAGAAGAGGAAAGGCTATAAAGCAAAAGATGAAAGTCTGAATATCGACGTCTTAAGAATGAATTCTACAAAAGGAAATCTTAAAGAAGAAGTTTTAGAACATATGGGATGAAAAGTCGATATATGTTATAAGAAAGAATCAAAGAAGGATCAAAATATGTTTTCACAACGAATTACTGAAAAAGAACAGAAGAAAAGTAAAAGACGAATTTTAGATGAAGCCTAGACGATAGTAAATAGAAGATAATGATTTAAGACAAAGGATTTCATACAGAATAACGGCAGATCAAATAACTTAATCGACAGAATGCTGAAAAAGAGGGAAAAGATTGAGAATATAAATCTATTTTATACTCTGTACCAAAGGTACACAGCGAAAATGAATCATTTCCGACCCTATAAAGTATATATATATTCTTCATCCGCATCAACAGCCGAGTCGATATAGCCGTGTCCATCTGTCCGTAACCCGTACTTTATTAACACAGACTCAAAGAGTATATAAAAGGCATATATGTATGCTGCGGGTGAGTAGCTGCTCTTCTAGAAGCTGAATGAATCTTAATTTGATATTTGGTCCGTTTTTACACATTTTTTGTTTGGACTCATGCAATGTATCACATAATCTTACATCACCGGGTTGTGTCAAATGTGACCCTCCTATTTGGGAGTTCGTTATCTTAATCTATTATTGGGTGCCCCGCACTTGTGTTCAGTTGCACTATTTAAATATCTTTTTACAAATGGAAGTGGAAATGGTACACTTACACATAAACCGAGACGCTCGTGCTTGACATCAAGAATTTTTTATATCAAAAGTTGGGTAGGACAAAGTTTTCTAAGAACCAAGTGCGGATTATTGAGATCGAAAATCTTGGTTTATAATTAAGTGGACTTCATTTCAAGCTTGCTCCATTATCAAATTCATACATTCAAAGAAAAATTTGAGAATTTATTGGATGGAGGTTGTAAGCACGACAAATTCTAAAATTCTAGAACACCCAGCGGCGCAGAGCTCAACGTGTTCTGTCGAAAATATGCATTACGACTGTCGAAAATGTAAGGCACTACAATCGCTGATTTTCGTTAGAGAGATAGTAATCGAAAACAAACAGACTGCGAACATTCTGCATTACAATTTTAAAAATAATGTACGCATTCGTAATGGGAAGTTCCTCTCTGGCTTACTTTCTTAATACCTAGTAATGCAGGTTGTCGGCAGCCCGATTACAAAGCGGCCGATTGTTATGGGAGTATTTCCTTCATACTGATGGCAAAGTATCGCAGGAGTAACCCATTTTGTAATGGCAATTTGCGCCGCTGGGCAGTTTTTCACAATAAAAAGCGAGAGTCTGAATTGATCTAATTTTCTGTTCGCAGTCGCTTCATCACTTTCTCAGAAGTTTGAAGTCAAGATCAATTGTGTTCCGAATCCCTCAATTGTGAACCGAATCCCTTAGAACCGGTTCGGTTCGGGTTTTTAGGTCCGATGAACCGAACCCCAAATATTTTTGACTCCTCGAACCTGAACCCGAACCGGACCACTTTCTAGAAAGATTTGGTTCGGTTCAACAAATTAAGTAGATTTTTCAACGACACATACAATATAGAAATAAAGAAATTCCTTGTAATCTGACTATCATTCAAGAAGTTCAAAAAGAGAAGTCAAGAAACGAATATGGATCGAGCATTAGAACTTTTAAATGACAACTGCAGAGCATAAAAAGGAATGCAACTATGAAGTATAATGTTGATGAAGGTTGCTCATGTGCTTCAAAAGCATTTCTTGATTTGGACCATGACCAAGTTAACTCAATAAATTCCCTGGAGGACTATATAATTACATTTTGTTGTGCTGCACACGCTCAAAATTTAGTAGACAACGATTTTTTAGGGCAGTTTAGTTTGACATTAGTAGAGTTCGCACACTTCTCCGTACTCACATTATATGAAATCTTTGCTTATAAAAAAAATTGAATTGAAATTGAGCCCGGTTTTGTTTCGATAAACGTTCTTCTATTATGAGCTAAGTACCAACATTGGCTGCAGTGCTCTAAGACCAGAGAATTTCACCCCGATTTTTTAACAAAGCAGCACATTACAGACATGCTGAAGCTCCAAAAAGAAATTCTTAATGAGAGTTTTAAATGAATCAACTTGTGAGAGAGAAAAAGCAATAAACAAATATTACACATCAAATCTGAATATCAAATCTGTAAATAATTTTATTGGTTTACTTCGACTATTGTCCAATAAATCGACAAATGTTTTTTTTTTTGAATGGTAAAAAAAAGAAAATATTGCGTTAACTTTACTTGCTATTCAGCAACTCAGGAATCAGTTTAACGGGCCTTTTCAACAATTTACAATCTAAGAAGAAAGCTTATTAATTTAAACCAAGCGGTTCTCAAAATTTGTTAGTGTCAGCTAATGAATTTGATAATTAAAAATTGCATTATTGACATGAAGAATATTTTTTTAAAAATAAGTGTTAAAAAATCGAAATTATTCTTCTATGTTCAAGCGAACCGAGTTCGAACCAAAACCTTGGGTTCAGCGGTTCCGAGAACCGGTCCCCGAACCGAACCTTAGGCTTTACAACGGGTTCGAACCCCCCCCCTGAATTCTGTAAAATTTTGCAGCCTTGCAGTTCTCGTCTTCAAGCACACGCAAGAAAAAATTCTCAGATTGATTTGATATATTATCTGTTTTATTTAAAACCCGATCGGAACACATTTAGTTGGATATTTGTTGATAAATAACTTTAAAGCAGCGATTGGAACGCCTGGGCCGAACACATTTCGCTACACACACCGACACGAGCCGAACGCATGACAAGGCTGGGTGCCCAGCAGTGTTGCCCACTTTTGAAGCCCAAAATTAGCTCAATCCACTGTTGAAGATAGCTAAAAATGGCAAACTGTAACATAAAATAGCTATGAAAGATGTTTAGAACAAGTACGCTTAAATATTGGTTTATTTCTACAGAAGGGATGGGTCAGGTTGCCTACAGTGTTAATTGGACAATGTTGTGCTACAAACAGACACAAAGCGCATTCTTCTGTGGCGTTCTCTGTAGCTACAAGAGTAAAAATTGGTCCTTATAGTCTATTCACACCGGTTGCTGCTTCGAAAAATCTTTCAAAGTCAAAGCTGCGAGATTTTGTTTTTAGTTACTACGTTTATGCTATGCTCATTCTGCAAAATTATGTCGAAATGTGTCCGAAAGTGCGCGCATAAACACTAAATTCGATTACACACGAAAGTTGACTATGAATTCGCCGTAAATTCATGAAATTCCGAGACGCAGACAGCTTAAGTTGAATTGGTGTTGCCAGATCTTCTCATATGTAAGCTGCCTAAACAGGAACAAATTTGATTTGGCAAATTAAAGAAATCGTGAATCGTAGTAATAGGAAACACGTTGGCTGGGTGGTTACTCAAAATTCGCAAAATTCAAAGCTCCAGCACTGCTTTCATGGGTTATCGTTTTGATCAACGTTAGACCACCATGCTGTAGGTTTTCTCAGCTTCAACAATGCTGCGCCCAGAAAAGGCTATTAAACTCTAGTATGTTGGCGTTATCAAGTTTATGCGGAATCGGTATTTATAAATGCTCCTTTTCCGAAAACCGATTGTCTTAATCTTCTTTTCCTGCATATTTCCTTTTATCTTCGACTTTTTGTTTTAAATTAATGTCTTGAAATTCGCATATTGTACCCATTCTGATTGGTAGAATGAAAAATCGATCTGAATAATTTGGGACATACAGAAAGGTATTTGTACAAGACACCGTCGGAAGAAAGAGAAGCTTGGCTTGGCCTTTTGAGGGGCTGTAAAGCCAATTTTCGTTTTTACCGTGGGAAGAAAGATTCCACTGTTGGAAGAGGGACTCCACTATCTGAAAACAGACTACACTGACGAAATACAGAGTCCACAGTCGGAGGGCAGACTCAACTGTCGGAAGAGGGACTCCACTGTCGAAAGAGAAACTCCAATGTACAATAGAGTCTTCACTATCTGAAGAGAGACTCCACTGTCAGAAGAAAGACTTCAATGTTGAAAGACAAACTCCAATTTCGGAAGTTTGACTCCACCGTCGGAAGAAAGATTGCACTGTCGGAAGAAGGACTCCACAGTTGTAAGAAAGACTCTACTGTAGGAAGAGATAAGGGACTCCATGTCGGGGAGCATTGTCGGAAAAGAGACTCCACAGCCGAAAGGGACACTACACTGTTGGAAGTGTGATTCCACTGTCGAAGGAGAGACTCCATTGTCGGCAGAGAGACTTCAATATTGAAAGACAGACTCAATTGACGGAGGAGAGACTCCACTGTCGGAAGACAGACTTCACTGTCGAATAGAGTCAGTCTAAATAGCTAGATATTGTTACAGGTTCAAAATAGCTAAAAAATGGAAAATTAATTTTCACAAGAGCTTCAATCCCAGTCTGATTTATCAGAATTTTTTCACTACCGAAATAGTTAGAAAATGGCTAATAGTTTTTTCAAAATAGCTAGAATTCCAGTATCCGGCAAAACTGAATGATTTCCTTACAAAATTGCTAGATCTGGTAAAAAAAAATAACTAAATTGGCAACACTGGTGCCAGGAGAGCAAACAGACTAAAAAGCTGACTAAAAGCTGGACAGCGGTCGAAGAAGTAGGTTAGAGCTGGTTTGCGTCGCTATATTTTTCGCACACCAATAAACTCTTCATTTTTGATCTCGCTCTTCTTGGCAAACCCTGCTTTAAGCAATTTTTGTTAGAGCAGAGGTTCCCACTACTTTGGCCCTAGGAGCACAAGTGCTGTTTTAAAGCATACAGCAATAGGCTAACAGACACATATGGCACCTGGCAATATCTGGTTGCTGTTCTTTGCAAAAGGATATATGTTTATTGGTGACTACAGTTCATGATTCTGATCTTTACCGGTTTTCAGCCTTGCTATTGTAATTTGTAGTTATCAGTTTGAAGTTTAAATTCGATCGTAACTTGTATAAAACTTGCAACGTTTTACAAGCTTGGTTTTTAGAGTCCTCAACAAAACTCAAAGCCTAAGACTTTTCCCATGCAGTGCACTTACACATCTTTCAATTCATTAACAGCAAAATCTTTGTCATTATGCACATTGCCTCCCATTTCATATCAGCTCAGCTTTCAGAGAGCTTCCAAAGGTAAATAAGAGGCATAGACCTGTACGAGTGTATAGTCATCGTTTGGCAAACACTAACTAAACCCTTGCACTCACTTTACACACACAGAACCAATTTTTTGGTCACAAAATGCAACCGACTCCTACTGCTAGGTACACATTGACACTTTGAGGAAGAGCACAAGGTGAAATTGTTTCGATTTCAAAAATGTAAGCCTCTTTTTGTGTGGCACTTTTCTGTCATGATTGAACGAACCTACAACAGCAGTTTACATCTTCTGGTCAGTACGTGTTTATGGTTGTTCTTGTGGTTTGTTTTTGGCAGGCATGAAATGACGCTGCACAATTTTGTTTCTCTTGGGTGTGCGTAAAGGTGTCTAAAATAAAACATTTTTTGCAAAAGGTGCAAAACTTTAAGTGGAGCAGCGACTTAAACTTGACAATGTTTTTTGTGTCATTCTTTTCGTAGGAAAATTAATTTTTTGGGCTGCTGGGCAACTCAGCCCCGGCTCTTTTGTTGTGTGACTTGTAACTTTTTGTTGTTTGGCACTTGAAGCACATTTTGCTCTAAAGTTTAATTTCATCGCTTGACTTGGAAAGTTTTGCAAGCCCAGCTAAACGACAGACAGTCGCCGTCTCAGTCTCAGTCTCCGTCCCAAAGTTGAAGGCGGCGACTGCAGCAGCGCGGCCTTTTCAAGTTTTTGACATTCAAGTGTTTTAATGTCTCACGAGTTCTGGGAGCTTACATGTGAATTAATCACAGAGCAGCTGCTGCATATCCAGTTGTATGGCATTAAGTATGTTGTAGTGGTTAGAGAGGGGGCGCCCGTCGCTAGACAAGTTCAACTTAATCAATTTAAAGTGCCTACCGCAAAGTCAACAGTTCAAACTAACCGCAAGGGGTAAACATTCGCCCACCTCTCCGGTTATTAGGCAAATTGTCGCCACTTAAACACACACATACACATACACAGCTGGTTGACCAAACCGGTCCCGTCCACTGTCCTACCCCCCATTGTTCTTTGGCACGTAGAGTATCCTTTTCACTTGACGGTTTTTTTTTTTTTTTCTTCTTTTTGTGCCCTCTCTTGCGCTCAGTCTTTTGTTTGCTTACGTGTATTTATATTTACTTGGCTGTCAACATTGGAAAATTATGAAAATTAATATGAAAATTGTGGCTATTTGTGGCGTGTGTGTGTGTGTGTGTGCGTCGTGTTTGTTAGTTTATAGATTTAATTACTTGAGTCAATTTCAACCTTAAGTGAGAGCGAAACTTTTAACCCATTTCCCAGCCATTTGTCAAAGGCAACAACACACCCTTAAGTAGCCTGGTTAAATCAATTTTGTAGCCCATGCACTCGACATTTGCATCTTCTTCAAGCTGACGTCTTTATTGTTGCTGCTCGTTTTCTATTTACATTATGCAACACACACACACACACACAGGGAAGTAAGAAATATGCAAAAAGGGGCTGCAATGATTATATGCAAAGCAAGGCAATCAGGCTGTGAGCAAACTAAAAAGGGAACACAAGTTCATGCAGCAACTGCACAACTACTAAGGATTACATTTTATGACAATCTTTCTTTGTTGAATACTAATGCCAAAACTAGGTCTCATTCAAAAGTTTTTGATCATGAACTACGAGTATAATTTGATAACTCAGTGAGTTTTCTCATGTCATAATTGCAGTAATTAAAAATACCAAAGGTCCGAACAAGAAATCGTGTCGTTTCATAAAATAATTTCCTTTTTAAAGAAAATTGTGTATTGTGTATTTCTGTTGAGCTCTAAACTTCCGAGGTTTGAAACGATTATGGCAGCTCCGGCATGGAGTAAGAGTCGTTGGGGCCAGTACATGTAGGCACAGGTCACTGAAGATTTGGTAGAGATACCAATGAAACAGCTGTATGACCACCTAGCCTCCTTTGTGGTGTGTTGTGTTCCTACTTTTTTAAGTTATGTGCAAACATAACTGACTAATAAAAGAAATGATATCGTTGCTTGTACGCGAATTTTTGGCCCAAAAATAATACTCTAATAATGCCGCAACCATCGTTTACCCCCACCGTATATACAACTATAATACATATAGACACATAGATAGACGTTAGTAGAATATTTCCTAAACCCGGATCCATAGATAGGTACTGGGTAGCTTTCGTAGAACAACGCTCTTATGTTTAGAAGACTCCGCTCATTATGCTGGTTTTGTAACAGGCTGCCTCTATTATAGAGGGAGCTAATCTGTTCCAGTCTACACCATTAAAGACAAGTTGGATCTCCTTCATTGTGAGAACTGGTTTGTTCCATATCATATTGATCAGACATTTACGACATCTTACAGTGCTCCAAGGCTTCATATGCTGCATATCCCAAATAAATTATGTCTGTCTCAATTTTGGCTTTGAAAATAGCTGAGATCATAAAGTACACTAAGAAAAAAACGAGTTCTAGGACGATTGGGCTAGAATTTTTACCGTTTTTGGTTAAATTTTTAAGTATAATTTGTTCTTGAATGTATTTAAATTAAGTTTGACATATAAAAACGACTGTTAAGGTCATCAGGAGAAAAAACATTCTTGAATTAAGAACATTTAAAAAAAAAAAAAAAAAATAAAATAAAAAAAAAAAAAAAAAAAAATAAAAATAAATAAACAAAAAAAAAAAATATTTAAAAAAAAAAAAATAATTCATAAAAAAAAAAAACAAACGATTAAAAAATAAACAACCCGGGAAAAAAAAAATTAAAAATTAAAAAAAAAAAAAAAAAAATACCAAAAATAATCAAAACAAAAAAACACAAAAATATATTTAAAATATAAATTATTTTGGGTTGCGACCCTCCTCCCCCTCCCAACAAAAAATAATAAACCCACCCAAACTGGGCGCGGGTAAAAACCCTCCCCCTTAACCCCAACAATTAAATGTATAACTTTTAGCGTATCAACCATACTTAAAGTTAATTTGGCCTACAATTTGTTCACTAGTGAGACCAATACTTGAATATGGGGGTGGGGGGGGGGGTCTCCTTATTATCAAAAATATCAAGATCAACTGGAATCCGTTCAAAAACAGCTCTTAATTTTTGCTCTTCGAGGCTTAAACCGGGATTCCACCATTCATCTTCCTCCTTATGAGTACAGATTACGCCTCATCAACCTGCCTTCTCTTAAGAACCGCCGAACTTGCCAGAGTGCTCTTTTTATTCATAAACTCCTGTCAGGAGATATCGACTCTATCGCTTTGTTATCTAATATAAGTCTTGCACTCCCACAACGCGTTACTAGAAACTTTTATTCTATTTATCTACAGCCTTGCCTTACAAACTACGCTCATCACGAACCCGGCCGAAGCCTTTGCTTAAACTATAACTTGCATTACCATATTTTTTCATCTCAATCCTCCTTGTTTGTAATAATAATGAATTATAATTTATTGTCGTTTCTAAGTGGAATCTCTTAAAGTTAGACAGAACATTGTTAAACTATAAATAAATAAATAAAATTGGGGACAAAATAGACTTGCAATGCAAGCTCCAAAAAGTATGCTACGAAAAATGCGAATTATTTTAAGTAGAATTTGTTTTTAAAATTCCCTTTTGGTTCTAACAATTTGGTTATGGAGTGAGGGGAGATTTCTAACCCAAGGTATACCAAATAAGGTAGGCGCACTTGCTCTCTCACTCTCTTGACAACTTGTTAAATTTCAATCGGTAAGCAATGGAGCAAAAATGTATTAGAGAGAAACTTTGCGCTGCCTCTCAATTTTGCTGGTGCTAAACGATAGTGCCCAAAAAGATACTTCAAAGTGCCAGTAGGAAATCACTGTGGTTAGAGCGAGACGACCATAGCCCAAATGTATCCAGAGAGAGCGAACAGCTGACCAAAAATAAAAGCGAACAGCTGACAATTTTCTGACAGAAGCGGTATAGACTGAGCAATGTTCCTCTCTAATACTTTTTGTTCCATCGGTAAGCAAACGTCGTAAGCGACGCATCTCCGCGGATGACATTTTTGTGATTTGACACCAAGCGAGTGCAGCAATTCATTACTCTCTTACTCTCGCTCTCTTAATAAGGAGTAGTGAGAGAGCGAGTGCGGCTACCTTGTTTAGTATACCTTGTTCTAACCTACAGTATTAAACATCTTGGTCTTTGGTTAACTTATTTCCTCTGTATTTTTCCAGCCTCATTCTACCAGACACAGTAATATCCTTGTTCCACTGGCGCATTTTGAGGTAATTCTTCGGATGAGCTAAATGACCTCATTTATTCTGTGTATTTCCCCATAAGAAATGGAAATACATTCGGCAGGTCATCCGCTGCATATGAGCAAATCACTGACAAGGATGATCTAGCTTTTGTCACAACATATAGCTATTTTTCGCTAAAAGGCTAGATTTTCTATCGATGTCCAATCAAACTCCCCAAGTGTCACCAATAGAAACAGCTGCTGTGTCGATGGCGTTGCCATGGGTGGAGAGGGTTTTAGTTTATTGGGTAAGGGTTCTCATTTAACACTTGTTTGTTGTTGCAAAAGAGAGCCGTATAAGCTCGTATACTGTCCGTGTATCGACGTCGCTGCTACAGAGGGCTCTTGTATACACAGAAAATAGAAACGTGCCGGACTCTGTTTTAGAATGTTGAAATGCATCAATTTGTCTTATATATGAATCCCGCAAACCAGTTATCCGAACTACCAGGAGAGCATGCTGCTTAACACTAACTTTGATTTTCAACTGCAGACATAGCAGTCCAATCAGCTGTTCTTTGTGTACGTTAGTGTAACCGTTCGTCAGTGGAACAAAAATAAATTCACATAATGAGAATGACTTCAAGAATGCGCCAGTGGAACAAGGGTATAACCTAGTTTAAAAATCAAATTGGGAAACACTTACGATTTGTATGGGCTTAAACCAAGAACATTTTGTACCTATTTTATGAGGTATTATTTTGATTCAAGAATGTTTTGGGGTTGACTTTAGATAAATTTTAATACTTCGATAAAGAATATTTTGCATTTCTTTTGAGAGTAAATCGCGCTGTACTCCAAGACCGAGCAAATTAATAGTTTGATCAAACAGATTTTAAATTAGTTCGAAATGTATTTCAAATATCCTGAAACAGTCTTAAAAAAGAGTATTTCGGTATTGAAAAAATCGTACTTGAAATAAGAATTTTATACTTGAATCAAGTATTTTCGTACTTGCCATACTTTTGACACCTTTTGTACTAGACTCAAGTACAAAGTTTTTGGTTTTTTTTTCATGAATGCAGTTAAGCTTCTGAACTCTCAGATTCAATATCCTGTAACTTTAACAAATTTGGTTTGGCATGTTGACATTTCAAAGTTTTGCAAGCTCTATTATATGTATACTGCCAAAAGCAAGACTCGTTGGGCGGTGTTTTAAGGCCATACCATATTTCGATAGACTTTCCCATCCAAGAATGCATTGCGTCTTGGTATCTATTAAATATTTTGCAGTAATAAAGGGTAACAGTGGCAGAATTTAGTTAATATACCAAAAGTGACGCTCTAGTGGTGGTTCAAAAATCTCCAAATATGTTGCATCCAATATTGCCTGAAGCATTTCCTTTCTGATAGCTCTTGTATATTGATGAAAGTAACTATTAAGCCACATTATTTATGTTTTGTGTGTGTAATTTGTATATTATGCGAAATATTTGGTTAAATTTAGCTCATCGAAAACAGCTATGCATTGTTCAAGAGCTGCTTTTTGTTTTAATTAATAGCTTATATTTCAATTTACTCAAATGAAAGACAATTTTGTCTACAGATTTTAACTGAGTTTAATTAATTTCTAACATTTTAATAACTGTAATAATAAAGTTGTAAATTGAAAACTCCATTCAACCTTCACTTTTAACGACATGACATCTCTTGTTTGGCTTTTTGAACCTAATCCAATGTAAATGACGGCGTTTAGGACAATTTTACTGCAGATTATGAACATGTCAACCCTAACTTCAAAATCAATTAGCAAAAGACCCAATAATATCAATTTTGACGGCAACAATAAAACCAAATTGTACCCAGCTGCAGCATAAAGAAGTCGAAGCTCAGCCCTGCCCCGCCGTTCAGTTCAGTTGATACGATCGACATAATTTATATGCATTTATGAGATGCGGCAGCCATGACAGTTTTTATGACATTTTTATTTCCTGTAGGCAAATAAAGCAACTCGCCGAGTCGAACTTCAACTTCATTATCGCTCCCGCTGCATTATCATGATTGCTGTAGTAAATGTTTTTTTTATTTATTATTGTGATTATTTACAAATGCATTAAACACCATATTTAATTGCAACATAAAAAAAGTGCGTCAGAGCGACAGACAGTCTGCCTATGTATGCGGTTTGTTTGTATTGCTTATCGCAGCACATACATATATGCGTGTGATATTTTTATGAGTCTCACACAAGTTTCGATTCTAAATATTTCCCTGTTTGCTGTTCACAGTTTTCTCCGTATATTATTTACACAATTGACCCTTTCACACCAAAAACTCATTGAACTTCATCAGCGGCAGGCAGCAGCAGGAGCCAATGCAGCAGCTCACGTACATGAGAGTTCGGTGCGGTGCGGTGCGGTTCGGTTCGGTTTGGTTTTGGTCTTGGGCTCAAACTGTAAATAGTCATAAATGTTTTGTTTATGTTTACAATTTAGCTGCTGCTGTTGCTGCTCTCGCTCGCTGTTGCAGTTCGTGACTCCTCTAATGTTGTCGACGTGGTTGTTGCAGCATGTTTCCCTGTTGCTGCCAAGATTTCTGAATTGGTAATGGAGCATGTGCAGTTCAGAGAGGTGAGCGAACGAGCTGCATTTTATTGCTATCTAAATCGCTGGCTGGCCATGTATGTTACATGCTGCTCGTACCGGATTTTATTTGCTTTTAATTTGACTCGAAACGGGCCTAAATGTCAGAGTTAGAAGGGGCCTAATCTACATACCATAAATCATTTGGCCATATAATTGTCGTTAGTGCATTCAATTAAGTACCCGCAACAATTAAACTCATTAAAATTATAAAAACAACAACGACAAGCCTAAAACCTCTCACTAAACATATTATCACAGCGCAGTTGTTGTTGTTATTATAATTAAGCAAAAACGAAAATAAAGCCCACATTAAAAGCATCATTAAATAAATTACACAACACTAAAACCCAATATATAAACATAAATTTTATGTTATAAACAAAGTTTTGCTATTTGTGTAGTGCTTGTAAAACGAAGAGTCTAAAGTGTACCTAATTAAAGTCATAAATAATTAATTATGGGTTTAGCGGGAGAATATGGTGGAAACTTAAGCCCAAAGTAAATACGAGGGCAGTTTGATAAATGTAGTCATTTGATATGCAAATTCATGTTTGTTTCTAACTATGTTTGACTACCACGAAAAATATAAAACAAATTAAATTGAAATTTTCTACTCTGGTTTAATCATTTGTTATCCATAATCTATATAAGCTACAGGCCATTTTCAATTGTCATCCATCTGCCGCCATACTCCATCAAAATCAACTTAAAGGTCGACTCAAAAAACCGGTCTCCTTAAGCCCTTCCCCCCTCCCTCCATCTCTGTGTGAACTCAACTTCAAGCCAATCAGATGAACACAACGACTAAATTAGATTAAGGCAAATTAATTTGTCTCCAACACAAACAAAAACAGAGAATGAAAAAAAAAACACAGCCTGGGCCTGGGAGAAATTCCCAAAGTTATAACAAATGTGTACCACATTAATTATTCAAATGAACACAACCACCACACTAAACTAAATCGTTCAGTTGTCTTTTGCGTCAAGCATTTTAAAAATCATTTATCATCGGACTGATGAGCGGGCACAGCAGACACAAATACGATTTTAGCATAAATTATGCAAAAACTTCAAATGAAATAATAAAATCACCATTGCCCAATACAAAATTAAGTTAATTATTTAATTTATGTGCTCGAGTAAAAACTAAAACAGTCAAATTGCTGAACCGCATTTCGGGAGTTGCCAATTGCAATTAAAAATGTGCATAAATTACAATTGAATAGCAACACACGCAAGACAATATTAGTTTTTAATTGCCATATAAATTATAAATAAATGCATGACGCGTGTCACAAAAACGCTAATGCGAATAGTTTGCATAAATAATTCGCATTTCGGTAATGACAAAACTAGAGCCACCTGAAAAAATCCGAAATTCCATACACAATGTACAATTAATTAAAATATTCATAAGGCGGCGGTGGCGGGCAACATGCAAATTTGCGGTTAACTAATGGTTAAATGTCAAATGAAGGTGAGTTAGAGGAAATGAATACAACTTTAAGGAGGAAAATTGTTTTGCTGGTTTGTTTTTGCATTTTTAAAGAGTTTTTTTTTCTAGTTGAATTTCTCATTAATAAAAAAAATGTGACTACGCTCTCATCCTTAGTCTTACCATTTTCCTACTTAAGTTTTCGGGTTATTTTTTTCAAAAAAATTCTACTAGAGTGTGGTACATTCCGGAGATTCGTAACCGTTGTAATGTGTAGGGTTCAGTTCGGTTCCTTTACTTATCGAACCTAAGGTTTTGTTTCGAGTCTGGGATCGTTGTTAAGTTTAAGCCTCTGTCCTAGGTCAAAATTTATAAATATTTCTTGATTTCACAAAATTTTTCAATAATTTCATATGAAAACTAAAATTTCCAATTTAGGGACCCAGCTAAATTACAGTATAATAAGTAAGAATGTTGCAGTAGAGTGCCACGACTGCAAAATACCCTGTATGAAGTACTGTGGTTTCTATTTCCTAAGTTAATATTGAGTTAAATTTTTCGACTGAATATATTATCTTAGGCCTGTATATATATTAAGTCAATATGGTTCAAAATTAATTATTGTATCTCTGACAGTAGGAGACAATTTGATTATGTAATTAGAATCATTAGTAGCTACCTCGTAGTTTTTTTGTCCCTTTCTAATAAAAATATAAAAGGGATATGAAGTTGTGCAAATGTATGTAACAGCCAGAAGGAAGCACCCCCGACCCCATAAAGTATATATATTCTTGATCAGCATCAACAGCCGAGTCGATTTAGACATGTCCGTCTGTCCGTCTGTCTTTCTGTATGAACGCGTCGATCTCAGAGACTGTAACAGATAGAGCCACAATTTTTGGCATGTATGTAGGTGTATACTGTACCCACATCGAGTTGGTTTCAGATTTGGAAAATTCCACCTCCTCCATCCTTTAGCAGCGAAAAACTGTCTCTCTCTCTGTATGAACGCGTTGATCTCAAAGACTATATAAGGTAGAGCCACAAATTTTTGCATGTATGTAGGTGTATACTGTACCCAGATCAAGTTTGCTCCAGATTTGGCAAAATCCTCCTCCTCCTTCTTCTAACCGCGAAAAACTGTCAGAGCTACAGTTTTTAAGCTTGAACCTAGTGTAAGTCATATATATTCAGTAAGGCCCAATATCTGTCTATTCTATATACCACTATAAGATCCGAGTAAAAACACCATAGATATGCAAGTGCGCCTCCCCATTTATTGAAATAAATTTTAAAATAAGCTATAGGAACCACATTACTTGGAACAGGGTATTTTGCTGTCGGGGCACTCGACCGCTACACTCTTACTTGTTTCTATTTCTTATTATTTTAAAAATCCTCCTACGAGGAGAACAACGTCCAATTTGCTCCATTAAGTACCCAGCGGCGCACAGCTAAATGAGGCGAGCCCACAGCATGCATTACAACAGCCCACAAGTATAAAACACTAGCTCTACACTTTGTATACCGAGTTGTCATACGGAGTTTTTCAAGTCTTCGAAACTTCGTTTGTCGAAAATTCGATCTGCGTTCGTATGCTTGTTCGTTTTTTAATTTGGTTATTCTTTGAAAAAAAAATTTGGCATTCTAAACACATAAATATATATTTTTACAAAAAATAGTGTGCATGTGTGTTATTGTTGATTTTTGACGTGTGTTTTACAAAATTAAAATCGGTTTTGGTGAGTGCGTGCATCTCCGCATCAGCGGAAAAAAACTAATTTTAAATAGCTTTTAGTATATTGGAATGGCTAATAAATTGTTTAAATATACCTTTAATAAATAATTTATCTTAACATACAGCACATGGAGCTGTACTTCAATAGCATTACCACTCTATATACCTATTTGTTCAAAGTACATTACGTCGTAAAGTACCTGCATTACAACAGCGCATACTATGTGTATCGTTTAGTGGGCGGCCCATCCACACCGTCCATTACATTTCTTAGATTGTTAGGTGCAGTTGTAATGGAGCTTCGAAAAGCGTTCGGCTATCGCCCACTTGTCGATTACAAAGTAATGGGGATTCGAAAGCTAGCAGTCCACAAAGCGGCCATGCTAATGTAAATGTATACTGGGTTGTAATCGATGCTGTGCGACACACAGCCTTCGAAGTGTTTAAGAGGTGCTCGATTACGTAATGTGCATTTGCGCCGCTGGGTAGTTCCAAGAACATATCTCTTCCAGAAACTGTTCCCCCAAAGTACAATTGCTTCGTCTCTGCTAAAATGGGACAGTCGACAAGAAAGTGTGTGTAATGTCCCCACGCACCCTCATATTACAAAGCGAGCAATTTCCACGGATCTCAGCACGCGCCATAAAATTATTCTATTCGGTGATCGGGCATACGCATTACCTTTTGCATGTAATTGAAATGTATGTCTGCTGTGTATACGTGAAGAGGCTTAAGTCCAGTATCCAGATAAATCATTCAATTTGGCGTGTACTGAGACAGGCGGAACAATCTTTTAATGAAATACCTTAAAAACAATATTTTTCGTCGAAGTGGTATAACAACCACACTTTAGCTCTATAGGTCATAATGCTGCAGTAAATTGGAAATAACTCCGGTATTTATTGAACGATCCCAAATATTCTAGTTCAGATCAGTTTTACCTTCAGATAAATAAGATACATTTTTGATTAATGGTCAACTATTATTTATATTTAGTAGCAGAAACTACGGTACCTTGAAACCCAGTCAGGTTTGGTTTAAGCCATTCCGGGATTAACCCATTTTTGGTAACCCTTTGGCTTGAGTTGAGACTGAATGCCTTAATTTTTTTCTTCAATGTTTAAAATCCTTCTCATTTATACTCTCTTCTTTCGATGTTACATTTAATTTTAATTCTTCCTTCTATTTTCTTTTGTTTTTCTATCCAACTTCATTATTGCAGTCTCTCCTGCCTACCTCTTTTCTTCTCTTACATTCTCGGTCTTTCCTTTCATCATTGCTTATTCTGTTCCTTCTTGGTCTAGTTTTTCCTTCGATTTAAATTCTTTTCCTTCCTAATTGCTTTGTATAAGTCGCTTTCCTACTTTTATTAGTCTTTGCTTGCTTTCAGTTGTTGTCTTTGGTTTGCTGCAAACTTGAGTTGCACTTTTACCTCTCCCTTTCCCATTTGGATTTAGAAATGCTTCGAAATTAATGGTGTTAACACAAATGCATTCAAATGTGAACATTTTTGTTAAAATTTATGATACCTTTTGCCAGGGGTGCAATAAATAAAAATGCTTAACGTCTCGTGGGTGCGGCGTGTGAAGGTCTCTAGTTTCCTAATTAATATTACAGTCGAAAACTAACACCAACAAGGGGCCATAGAAGAAGAGGTTCAGTGCTGACGCGGCCGCTGCTGCTGTGTTTGGTGTTTGGCATTTCCTGTAATTTGTCGGAGAGCGCGGAAATTGCTGCCTGCCAGACTCTGTTGGCTTGTTGTTGCATATTAATTTAAATATAATTATGATAATTTTTATTGTCAAGTCAGCGCAAACGAAGCCCTGCCACATGTTGGCCAAGGACTGCCCAGGGCAAACAACCCTTTTGCTCTCAAAAAGGATTAGTTATTGAGTTATTTTCAGCAGAGCCAGAACCGGGACCAACCAACTGACGCGGTTCACTGAGCGTCGTCCAACATCTTGTGACTGACATTTGTGCGTCAAATTAAGTGAACTCTTTTTTTATACGCGTTTTGCAGAGAAGGAGGAGCAGAGGCACATGGTCAAGTTGGCTTCCTGCCTGCCTGCCTGCCTGGCTGGCTGGCTGAGTGACTGTTGTTGTCTTCAGCCTGTCCCCTGCATTGCGTAAACTATAATTAATAACAAAACATGTTATGGTTATGGCTGAGGCTGCTGCAGCAGTGTCTGAAAATTGTTTCTTGTGACCGCGCCTGCGGCACAAAGCCGGGTCTGACTTTGGCCTGTGCAACATATGTTATGCATTTTTTAGCTGTCTTCGGCATTCGAAAAATTATGTAGCATTTAATTAGCGCATAATTGTGGAAAATCCTATATGGATTGGGATAAATCCGTTGCTCTCATTGTCTAAGAAGGAGGCAACAAAAAGCGACGACGACGCACAAGTTCAAACGCAGTCAACAGTTCCTGTTCCCAACTCTGACATCCTCGTTGTCGTTGTTGTCGTCGTCATCGTCATCCTCCTCAGCGATTTTTATGCCTCGTCGTTGCTGCTGTGGCTGTTGGAGTTCCTTGTGGCTTGGCAAATACTCAACAAACCATGAAAGTAAATAAATGTTTTGCAACGTTGCAGAAATAAAATGCAATTTAAGTCACACAAAAATGGCTAACACAACGACGTAGCAGCAGCAACAGCAACAACATCAACAACAACCACAACAAAAAGTAGTGCAACAAAAAAAGTAAAGTATCTGGAACGTTGCAGCATCCAGCCTAGGCTGCATTTTTGTTGGTTTTGTTAGAAGCGCCCTGTTTCATTTTTTTTTTATTTCTTCTTTTTTTTTTGCAACCGACAAAGCTTTCCGGGGGCTTCGAACTTTGCATTTTGCACAAAGAAAAGTGAAATGTTTTTTGGGCGGTTTGGGGTTTTGGATTTTAGAAATGGCAGGTGGTTGGTTGGGCTGGAAATTGGGAGTTGCAGTCGTTGCAATTGCACCCAGACAAGGGCAAATACAACTTAAGAGTAAGATGAGTGAAAAATCAAATCGCTTTAAAATAATTTCGAGTTTGTATATTTAGGTACATTGAAATTGCTGCAGGGTAAGTTTCATTTTGCTAAGCAATCTCCATTTGTGGCTTCTTAAGTACTTCAATAAAGGCAAAAAGTGGCTTTTCATGAATTTTATTGTTAAGAATTTGTCAGGAATTTTAAGCTTTCTCTAATGAAAATCTCTTAAACTCAAATATTAGTAGAAAAATTGGCAAAACAATTATTACATATTTTTGCACAAATCAAGAATATCTGCTTAAGATGGCTTGCATATTTTAAATATTTAATATTCAAGAGGTATAAGAGGCCGCTGGCCCAAAAACCCCACTAAACAGAGCATTTTTCAGGGTGTATTGGCAGGTCTTGCACTGCCTCTGGCTGCTCGTCAGACCAAATTCGCGAATTCTGTTTGTTGACGTACCAAAAGTGAGCATCGTCGCTGAAAAATGTGGATTTTCATGCAACTTTTCTAATTTTTTTCAACTTTTTAAATTTTGATAATAAAAATTAATGATTAAATGATTCTTTAGTTAGTCTATTTATGTTGATATGGCAAACCTTACTGTGCATTTTTGGCGTTGCCAGAAGTTGCGCTGAAAAGCAAACTGAATAGTTTCCTACGGAGTCTGGAGTTAAGCAAGGTGTTCTCTTTTCTATGTTCCCTTTTCAACATACCGAAATTTCTGATAAAAACCTTGCTATAAGCGGATAAAAAAGTGGTCTTTGCCCAATCTCCGACACAAGACACTTTCAACGTTCTCGAGTACTGCAGGAAGGATTTTCTACCTGAGTGAAAACTAAAAGATTTTAAAGTTGCGATAAATAGTACTTGGAAATTGAAAGATTAGCCAAGCACAAATTTTTCCGCGTAAGGACACAATTGGTTCGATGGAACGAGGAAGTAGAAATTTTCAAATGTGCTTCTTAAGAAAATTGTGCTTCCAGAATACACACCGTACATAATAGTCTATCTGAAGACGGAACTATTGCTACCCATCTTCATACAGCTAATTCATGCAAAAAGTCATATAAAAGAAAGAAAGATATTTAGGATCTTGGAAATATTTCAGAGAGTGGGACAGTTTAGCCAAAGACATTAGAATATGAAGATGGCTTTCATGGCTTTTCGCTCCTGATTTGTCAGGGGAGAGAGCGCTCTAGAGCCAGGCGTTTGTACGCATACAGCGACACGACGACTTAATGTGATTTTCAATTATCACACAAGAAGTGCTTCTATTTTTTAGATTTTTACGCTCTAACTTTGTGTGAGCGGAGGGTCGATTTTCGGCGCCACCAAAAAACAGCTGCATATTGCAAACCATTATGGCGTTCGGCATCTTAGAGATATAGGGCTTATAGCCCTGACCGTAGAAAAAACTTGGTCTTGGAACATCACCATTTAAATGGAAGCAGCATATAGGATGCAATTTGTTGAAGGATCCCCAAAAAGCTTACGGGGGAGAATACGTATCTCTACGACGATGGAAAAAATCTCTACCTGATTATCTAGGGAAACATACCAGCTGTTAAACGCATTTCGATTTATTTCTTTCAGATGTTCCGATCACAAGAACTTTAGTTTAAGCCGCCTCCTGCAATTCGCTGTCACGGACTTATTTTTTGATAATTTTAATTGAAAATTTATTCAAAGATACTTTGGATGTTATACTATAACGTCTACTAGGTGGGGTGTAAAGTAACCTTCTTAACCGCCCGAGTGTGCGCCTTTGACAAAAAATATTATGGTGCCTTTATATAGTCCATTCAGATTTAAGCAAACATGTCTAATTTTTAGCGCAATACAGACGCATTTGGCATTATATTAAGTATAGAAAAAAACGGATTTTCGTTCTTTAATAAAACATTATTTTTTGAAAAGCAAAACGGCGAAGGAAACCTCATCAAGAGTTTCATGGTGGCCGAAAATCCACTGCCGGTGAAGGGGCAGGCCCCTTGAAGCGGTTACAGGATAATTTCAAAAAAATATATGAAATGGTGCTTGCGGACCGGAAAAAAAAGGTGCGAAAGCTAGCAGATGCCACACGAACGCGCAACCATGGCTAAAATCAACCATCTAATGCTCCAATTGCTTCCCCATCTACCTTATTCGCCCGATTTGGCTCCTTCGGACTATAATCTCTTCTCAAACCTTAAAAGATGGCTCATTAATAAAAAAAAATTCAGCTCTCGCGATCAGATCATTGACACTGCGGAGGAGTACTTTGCAAACTAGAGGTGCGCGCGTGAGCGATACGAACTATTCACGAAATAAAAATCTCTGTACGCGCGATTCACGCACGTAATTATTTTTTCGAAGACGAATGTCTCTCTCTTCTCTTACGAATCATTTTTCTTTTATTTATTATTTTTAAAATAATTCCATATTTTTTTTAGAAAAACTTAAGCTTTTCGTTACGTGGTAACTCCAAGCGACAGCGATCTGAAAACTCGTCGAAGGCTACGAAGCACAAGCGGATTGGACCAGAAGATCTACTGCCTAGCTTAAGATCGAAGACGGATCTTAAGGTGGCCATTATCGACCGAACCGCCACGGAAGAGATAATTTCAAAAGACAAGTTGCTAGTCCTGGAGGGACTCATAATGCAGGCCATTCACGGTGCTATGAAAAGGAGAACAAATATTTTCCTAGCAGTGTAAAATGCCATCAAATAGTACAGGGGTGCTAATGTCTTACTGATACAATTCTTGGCATTGGTGACCTATGGCCTGGAGCAAGAATTAAGGTCATATAATTGGAAAGCTAAGTCGGCGGAAATAGCAGATTCAATTATTTACTGGACTGAATGGGAAAAATAATCTAGAACTTCAAGATATGATGGCTTCACTTGGCAATATTTCAACGCATAATAGAGTCCATAAAATTTTCCCACTTCTATATAAGATCAGTACAGTAATACGTCGCTGTTGCTGTGAGTGTGCGAATGCAAGCAGTACCGTTACTGGATACTGTGGGTTTTAATTAATTTGAACCAACTTCCACAACTTTTAAAAATATGAAAAAATTACAAAAATTGCATGTAGGAATTTCAATTGGACATGTAAAAAACGGAAGTGGAACCTCAACTGGAAGTCAAAAATAAATGGTGTTAAAAATTAAGCGGAGTTATGGAGTGAATATTTGCCATCTAAGAAAAAAATTTGGAATTTTTTGGACTGAAAGAGGGCTGTTACTTAAATGGTAAAAATCGCTGCCAAAAATTAAGGGTTATTTCCAGGGCTGCAAACCGGTCAGGAGACGAACCGCTTCGGAGTCGAAGACTCCGGAATTTTTAAGAAGTCGGAACCGAACTTGAACCGGAGCAGAACAATTTTTTCTTCCCGTACCCGAAATTGAACCGAAGCAAAAAATAGTTGAAAAGGGTTTGGTTCAAAAATTATGTTCTGTTACATTTGTTCCAGCTGCTATCAATGTCATGTTTGCAATTTTTAAGCCTTGGAATAAAAACAGATTTCAATGAAATATTTTGCTTTATTTTATAATATTCAAAAGGAACTAATAGTAAAAGTCTTTAAGAATGGTAAATAAAAGAATTAATGATTCTTTACCATGTTTATCTTCTGATGAAAAGCAATTTATTTGGCCAAAGTTTTGGAAAAACTATCGTTGTAAAGAAATTGTTGTATTAGCTGTTCCTGCAACACAAGTATCAGTCCAGCGCACTTTTTCTACTCATATAGCTGATTTATCCAGCTATAAAGTCAGTAATAATGAAAGATTTTTGGAAGACACACTAATGATTAATTTATACAGTGCGTTAACCAAACGGTCATAGCAATGCTGGCAAGAGATGGTCTCTCACAACTTGCGGAAGATAGTCAAAACCTGCTGATGATAAAACCGCGAGGTTCTTGAAAGCTGTACAGTCGACCATACTCCTTTGTGGTGAACAAACAAAACATTAGAATATATAGACTGAACGGTTGCGCAGTCGACTTCGTTTCTGTTAGAAATTTGTCAGCTGTTTGCTTTCACTTACGCTCTCTGAGTGCATTTGGCTATGCGGACAGTAAGAATCTTAAGCAGCTTAAATTTTTTCTCTAATACTCATTGCTTCATGAGTTATTGACCTGGAGCTTGCAAAAACGTTCGATGATCCAAGCTCGAATATTTTATAATCAAGACTCTAATCGTTTGTTTCTTTCAATTTATTTACATGTTTTCTGAACAAAATTACTCCTGAACCCGGGATTCCGAATTCGAACGGGTTCGGATTTTTCAGTATCAAATCGGACTTAATTTGAAAAAATATCAAGATGATATTATAGCGTCCATATGTTTAGGTAAAAATATTAAAGATAGGGCTTATATTTGATCTTTTTTTGTTTCTGTGTAGCACTGGGGTCCGGTTCCCCTAAAAATAACTTGTCGGGGAAATTTAAACTAATTAACAGCGAAATGTTATATGAAGTTGTGGTATGAAGGCACCTAAGATCAACAGAGTCGGTTTATCCTTACTTGCAGTAAAGATATAAGAGGGGCAGATGTTTTCCGTTTATTCAACAACATCCAAATATTTACATTAACCACTATTTGTAATGGGGGCAGATTTAAAACGTAAATAAATCGCAAATTATTAAATGATTTAATTTTTCAATAATAGGTACGTTTTCAATGAAGCTTAATAGAGAAATTGCAGGAAAAAGAAGGGGAAGGAATGGGTAGCTAAATGGCTCCACTTGCTCATCTAATTTTTCTCTATCAATCGTTTTGTGTGCGTGGGAGGCTATTTTTACACTCCAAACTTGAGAACCGCTCATCCGATCCTTTATCATTTCTTCGGCTAATCGATACATCTTGCCAATGACTACCTATCTTTAGAAGGTACGAACATCTATCTATAACTGCAGATTACGTTTTTTCAAAATTGTGCAGAAATTGAAATAAACTTTCTGTTTATGCATTTGTCACTGTCACTTATCTCTACCATCAGATCTGTTTTTCATACGGAGGGGAAAGCGGGGACATGAGTCACTGTGATGCTGATCAAGAATATAATTTAAGGGTCGGAAATGAGATCCCCGTACGACGTGAAAACTTAATATACAAGTACAAGAAAGAGAGAGTAAATGATGAATGATTGCAAAGGGGGTGGGCTTTTAAACTGCCTCTGACGACATAAAACAAAGAATGAATGAACAGGAGGATAAAAGAAAAAAAATCACGAAATTTAGGATCATACGGGTATTTTCAGAATCAAAATCGAACCTTCTGAAAACCCCAATATCAAAATGTGATATGTATTGATCGTCCATATGTGGCTAGGTAAAAATAGATTCATTATTGAACAAAAAATTGATATGATTTCGTAATTATTAAGGTTGGGCTTATATGTGATGGAAAAAATATTTTCTTTAAAACTTATTTAGAGTTTTTAATTTATTAGTTATCTGGAATCGAGGGAGTAATTTAAAAAATTTAAAACAATATTTTAATTTGTAAGAAAAATGTATTTTATATTTGTCATGAATGAAAATTTTTTCCTAAATATCTGCTCGGACAGAGAAATACAGCAATGATCTTTTGAATACCTCAAACAGTCTTGGCTCTTTTAAATCATTTTTTTTTAATTTGTTGTTGACTTCTTTACTGCCTTAAAAAATAAGAGACATCTATTTGTTGAAAATTATATTTTGCCCACAGGACTCGTCTTGCTTCCAGTTCAAACATGCCACCTACCCCGTCACAAGCTTCTTTGCGCGTAATTTTCATGATTTTGGTAGGCCTTTTTTATAGCTTTCCCAGAGACCAAGAAAAATGCATTGGAACCAACATAGAAAACAACAACAAAAACGAATTGCAAAAACAACATAAATAAACAAAATCAAAACAAAAATAAAAGTGCAGCAGCGAATGCCAGACGAAACGGAACAATAATTAAAGCAATGGAAAAAAAGGAAAAAAAAAAAACAAAGTCAACAACAGCAACAGGAAGAGGAACAAGAGCAACTGAGACAAGAAACCTTAGCAAAAATGCAGCAGTACCAGCTTCCCGGAGACTCTTTGAATGGGATGGATGATGCGCCTGGTAGATGGATGGTATGCGTCAGTTCTGCCAGTTGTTGTTGTTGTTGTTTTTGTATGGTTGTCATTGATGCCTCGTTGTTGATTTGTTGTTTTTGCTGATGAGCTAAGGCAAAAATCATTGCAAAAGATGAGAGACGATGTTGGGTGTCGTTGCAGACTACTTGAAAAACAGACAAACGGGGGAAACAGAGTGGGTTGGTCTCATTTAAGCGGCGGAACACACACGCAGCCAGAGCACAGACCCACCGACAGTTTTCCCAGACAAGCAGGTGGCAAAGGCTGCAGGCTGCAGGCTGCTGCCAACAACAACAACAACAACAGCAAAAGAAACAGCAATTGATGTGGCCCGCAGTAGCAGCGGTAATTGCCGCTGCTGCCCATGCAAATTTTCCTTTTGCGTGCCTAGACTCGACTCCCAACCAGATTCTGCAGTTGCCGTTGAGTGAAATTATGTTGTTCTCGCTGCGAATGGGGCTTTCCCGGCCCTCCCCAGTCCAGATGGTTTCAATTAGTGATAAATCAGGTCCTCCAAAAACGAACTCAACTCAAGAATTATTGCATTAACAAATTTATTTATCAAGACTCACGGACCGGGCTACTAAATTCGCTGCGCGAATGCAATTTGCAGAAAGCGGCTGAATTGGCGGCACACGTGACTGTGCGTCCGTCTCTCCAGCTCCGTCCGACTGCAGGCTTAGAGAAAATTGCAATTGCAATTACCAATGGGAAGAGCCACGAGTAAAACAACTAAACAACGCTGAGCGACGACAGTTTGACTTGCAATTTTGCTGCGGACCAAACCGTGGCCGCCGCATCATCATCAAAACCGCGCGCGCGCGCTCTGGCCCCGACCATATCCATTACACTGGAAGAGGAGGAGCCCTGCGGCTGGCTGGCTGGCCAAGTTTTGCGAGAAAATCGATTTCTGCTGCCATGCCGGGCGGCCTTTTGGGTACATGTCCAGGTCCAGGGTCCCACTCCGAGTCGGAGATGCAGTCCTGTGTACGTTTGTTTGTTGGTTCGTTCTTTCGTTCGTTCGTTTGTTTGTTTGTCGCTTTTAATGCTCGCTACGTTCGTCGGCGGAGGCGACTCTTGACTGATTTTTATGCTTTTGGCCCAATTGCCCTGCAGTAGCCCAAGCAGAGGCCTCCAATGGTTGGGTCTGACCGGTTTGCCGGCGCTGATCTTTGCGTCAACAGCATCCGCACAGTTCCCCTCCACCGCCCCATTAGCGGCCCTTTGTTTGACTTGCAGTTGGCAATATAAGGTCATTCCTCTGCTCTGGTTGCTGATGTTGTTGTTGTTGTTGTTGTTGTTGTAGTTGTTGCCGCGCCTGCACGCTTTTCGTTTCGTTTGATGGCCGCGCGCACGCGGTCTTTTGTTAGTTTTTCCAGGCGCATTTCTCAAAAAATATTATTGTATACCCTTTTTCAATTTTTTTTTTCTCGATGATAAGCCTAAGCACTTTAGGATGCAGTTTGAATCCTCTCAAACTTATCGCCTACTATGTAGGTAAGATTGACTTCATTGTTCCTCCTTTTTTAAGCAAACATCTTGTTTTTAATTTTTCAAAAACATTCAAAAGCATTACAGTACTGTCTAAAGCGATACAACAGTTGCTTCATTGCTTCAAAGTGTTTTTCGCTATCCTAGAAACGAGCTCATTACTGTAAAAAAAGTTATTGGGGAAAAAAATATATGTATAAATACCGTAGCTGAATCGAATTAAGTGGAGAAACTAAAAGTCCAACTTGAGAATTTTATGTGTTTACTAAAATAATTTTTGTATTTTTCTTCCTGCTTTGGTTAATAAAAGAAGTGAGTGAAAAACCAGATTAGAAAAAATAATCAAAAACAGAACAAAACCTAAGCAAATCAAAATAAAAGTTTTTTTAATCAAAAATACCACACATTTCTGCACTCCATTGCTCATAGCCCGTGTTCATAGATTTTGTTTGTCAATATCTAATTTTTTAGATTTAGGAAAAATAAAAAAAAATTTATTTTTAAATATTTTCCCTAGGCGTTTGAAAATGAAAGGGCATAGCACAATAAGCATACAAAAACTGCCCCCACTTGTATCAGCCCCAAAATAAATACTTTATTACCATCAATGAAAATTCACTCTTCTAAATTTTTAGTCTCCTAGTCACCATTGGAGTAGAGTTATGAGAACGGAAATATAAATCAAAAAACTCGTTCATCTTAAAAACCGCTTAACCGATTTGAATGGGTGTCCACAGCACAATTTAACAAATAATTTTTGCGCATTTATATTACAAATTCTATGGGCCAAAAAATATTACTGACATTTTCAAAAAATTTTATAAATTAATAAATTACAGAATTTTCGAAAAATTATCAAAAAATCATTTTTTTTCCTAAATCATGGATAACAACAAGTAAAACGAGTAATGTTTTGCTCTAAAAGCTAAAAAAATTTAATTTGCTGCTATTTTGGTGAAAAACTTGAGTACCTAATAAACAATGACAACAAAAAAGTCAATTTTTTTGGAAATTCATACATTTGGGGTCGTTTTGGAGGATGTAGAAGTGTTCAGATTGTATAACTTTGTTTAGAAGAGTTGTTTGGTATCTAAAAAGCTTCTCTTTTGCTAAAGAAAATATGCGAAAATTTCTGATTTTTTAAAAGTTATACTCGAAAAAGTAAAAAAAAATCGTTTTTGAAAAAAAGTTTTTTAAGAAATACCACCGGAAAACATGAATTTTTTTTAAACCTTTGTATAAAGAATTCATTCTGCGGACTGTCAACTACAACTTTGCCGAAGACAGTTTACAGCTATCACTAAAACTGAATGAGCTGTTTGCCCAAAACTAATGACACCTTTTTTTGGTTGGCACACCCAATTTCAAAAAACTTTGAGGGTCCATAAAAAAGTGCTCCAATCTACCAAACGCTGATAGGGATTTATCATCCGGCACTATCGATTCCAAGTGTAGCTTGGTAGTTTTTTCACTGTTGCACAGGTAAATTGCTTATTCATCAAGAGTTCCCAACAACTATCATTTTTGCAGACACACCCCAAGTGTGACAAATGGTGAAATAGAAAATATGTAAAATTTTAAATATGGCGGGGGAAAGAATCGGTCAATGCCGTGATAGAGGAATCAGTGAGCAAATTAAATTATATTGCAAAATTTATTTGTAAATACATATTTTAAATATTATATTGTTGTTCACTAAGAAGCAGGCCTGTAAAAGAATGAACTTGTGACTAACGCGATAATTTATAAGTCTCCCCTGACTTGTAGCGTTGGGATGTTAAATAAATAAACTAAACTCTCTTGGTTTACTTGCAACGAAGTCGGCGTACTCCTTATCCCAATTGTCCTTTATAGATCTATAGACTTTAGACTACAGTTCACAACTATGAAGTGATCTTCTGTAGGAGCATTTTTTGCCTTTTAGTCTACTAGAACATTTTGTGGTATATTCATATGTCCTGGTATGTAGTGGAACTTGACTGCAGCGAGCTTTGTGTGATTGATTGTCTTTTAAATAATGGTTTGAGCTCTGTGGTTGTTTTGGACCGTCTTGCCAAGCAATTGCACACTGTTTTATTTGCACCCTTTTTTCAAATTATATTTTTCGCTTTGTTATTTAATTGTAACGCATTTGGTTAAGTTAAACAATAATATTAGTTATTTTAAACTGGAAAATGTGACAAAATGATTGAAGTTGAGTTAATTCAGATTTAAATCAAATGAATGAACAATCAAATTTTCTAATTCATTTGAATTTATACAAAATCAATTTAATCCTTCTTTTTTGTAAATGAATTAAATCAACATGAATTAAAAAACATGTCTATTCGATGCCTGAATGATTCGCAGGATTGATTCAAAAATGAACCATTCGTTTACATATGTGTGTGTGATATATTGTAAAGGACTTCTTAATGGGAAAAACTAGCAAAAACTATAAGAATTGCTATTGATTTACACCTTTAAAAAATTACCTTAAAATTACCTAATTGGTAATGAAATGTCCAAAAATTATTTTATGAATTCCATGGTTTACATTTACATACAACATATATTTAACCCACAAAAATTGGTTAAGCGGTTCTTAAGATATTCGAGTTATTTAATTTACATTTCTGCCCTCATAACTCAATTCCAATACGGATTAAAAGTCTAAAAATTTAGGATTTTGGTGCTGATACTGAGTGGGGGCAGCTTTTGTATACTTATTCTGCTATGCCTTTTATTGCGTTTTTAATCAAAAAATCTGCTTTTATTTATACATAATTTATTATATCAGATTTATATATTATATAAATAGGGATTTTTTTAGCTGGCTCGAGGTCAAAAAAAATCCAGCTTAAAGAAATCACAAATTAAAAACATAGGTCGCTTTCCAAAACAACAAATTATATGAATATATTATTTCATTTATATCGCTCTTTTTGACTTAATGATGCAGAAATATTCGCTGTATTGTATACTGTTTTGTGTAATATTTTCAAATTGATATATCTTGATTTTTCATGTGAGATGAGAATCTGTCGCAATATCATTTTACACGTTCATTTTCATGTTAATGCAAGAGCGTCATAACTCAATTGTTTTGCAGTCGATATCAAAACGCATTTTTTTTAAAAATAAGGCGCTAATTAGAATTTCAGAGAGATAGCCAAAATCTGGCCTCTAAAGACCAAAATATCTTCCTTTATAATCCTTCCCTCTAAATTTCTATATCTTTTTTTTAAAAAAAAATATTTCTTTTCTTTACTAAGACATTTTTCGGTATTATAGCATTTTTAATGCAAGTAATAAATCATCCCGTTCAGGCTAGTGCGGTTCTTGGCTTAATATATTCGCTATCTGATCCCTATAGTCCAACATATGATCTAATTTTGTGATTTTTATGTCATTATTTTTAATTATATATATTTTGAAAAAACTAAATTGTCAGTAAAAATTTTATAGGAACTGCGAAAAGGCTACGTGTTGAAAATAGAATTTATCATCTACATGTAAACATATAACACATTATGCCTAATCAAGTAGCCTCTTTATAGTTCCTATACAGATTTAGAGTGACAATCTAGTTTTCCTCCCACAAATTTAAATATGTATTTTCGTCTTTAACGGGCTATAACTTTGCCAAATAAACTGATTTAAATGCCAAAAAAATCACAAAATTAATTATATCCAATAACCGCGCTAGCTTAAACGGGATGATATATTATGGAAAAAATGCTATAAATCGAAAGATGTCTGACTTTAGAGGCCAATTTAGACACTTTTCGCTGTACTAATATAGCGTCTTTGATTTTTTAAAAATGCATTGATATGTGCTTTGTTGCAAATAGCCCATAAAATCAGACATTTATGCCTAGTGTGGCCTCCATAAATCCTAGAGCGCCAAATATGCAACATTTTCGTTTTTCCGCCATATTTGGGAAACAAAAGCTGATGGAACTAAACCGAAACCAGTTTTGGAATCAGTGAACATAACTTTATCATATTTTTAAATCAACAGGGCTGCACCTCACAAAGATGCTCATTTTGTTGGCCTGTGTAATTTTGTTAACTTTCTACCAAAAATAAAGTGAATTATAATTGCTACAATCTGAGACCTCAAGGTTCTAAACTTAAATTTCAAATTTGCACTTTGTAGTAAGATTAAGATTTGAAAAATTTTGCATTGTATTGTTATTTTTCAGAATCTATTTTATTTAAACTCTTCTAATTGACAACAAGCCAAAGAAAAGTTCACGAAAATTAAACACTTGGACCGAATTAACACAATAAAGTAAACTTTATGAAATATTTTCAGTAGGTGAGAGAATTCGATGGGTTTCTATATCTTTCGATAACTTTATTTAACTTTTTAAATGGAAATTTGAACCCACGGAAGGCAAAAGGTGCTCGATTTTTAAAATTCCGAGGTAGATCATAGAGCTTCTTTTAAACTATTTAAGAGAACTTGTTGGCTTTTATTAATTAAGTAATTATTTTATCAAATTACATCACAAATCTAAGAGTGTAATCAGGCTTTGACTTGCTCTCTTCTATTTTGTATGCTTTATTTATTTAAAGTTTTTAAAGTGCGCGGCCCAGTGGAGGGCATTAAGAGGGCAGAGAGGGAGAGAGAGATAGGCGCTGCAGCAGATCCAACTGCTTATCGCAGCAGCAGCAGCAGCATAATTGGTAGCAATGTTGGCTGCCACTTTTTCTGCGTTATGCGGCTTCTGGTTCTGGTCGGGACTCTGAATTCCGGACATGCCGGCAAAACACTTGTCAGCGAACTTAAATGGCGCGCAGCTGTGCCCCGGCATTAGTCGGTGGCGGCGGACACACCTCTTCCAAAGGAGGCTCTGAGCTTAGTGGAGACATTTGATGTGTGAGGTGATTATTGAGTTATGCCCACGGGGGCAGGTGCTTCACATATTTTTGTTAATTTTTTGATCAAGTTTATTAATTTATTTGCCAGGGAGAAACCAACACCACCAAAAATGTGGAGAGACAATGACACACAAAAGTGGAAAATAAGAGTCGAAGGAGAGGTAGAGAGCATCAAATTTATAACAACAACCCCAAATGGCAACTGAAATGTGTAAGAGGAAGAAGGTAAAGTAGAAACATAAAAAAAGCAGCAGCACAGATTGCCAGAGAATAACAAAAACTAAACACACACACCACACACATACACAGACACGACTCTCTCCAGCTGTGCTGGCCCTGCCTGCAATCAATAAAACGGATTAGGAATATCCTTTAAATGCGGCGCTTGCTGGAGTTTGAGCGTAGGCAGAGCACGAGAAGGTGACTGCAAATCTTTTACCATAACAAAACCCATATAAAAATCGTAGAAGAAGAAAAAAGTGGCGGGCACTTACATAGATTTGGCTGCGTTGGCGTTGGCGTCAGCGTCTCGTTACTGTTATTCTGCAGGCATAGGTTGGCTTTGACTGGCTGCTGCGCACTTTAAAACAACAACAAAATCACACACACCCACAGCACGCGCGAGTTACGAAAAGGATTTACCGTTTAACGCGAGGCGCAGCAGCGGCTGGAAACTTCACTCCTCTGACCTTAGCGCCAATGACCTTTGCAAATTGTCCTCACCCAAGAGTGTTGTCGTATGCAAAGAAGCAACAAAAAACTGTTGCCTTAATTGCACGCCACAGCTTCTTCTGTTTGTTGTTGTTTTTGTCTTCTTCGCATTTTTAATTTAACAACAACACATAATTGCAGCAGCCGGCAGCGGCGCAACAGCGACGCTCGTTTGTTATTACTTGCTGCTGCCTGCTTCTGCTTCTGCCTTCTGC